>WAAB01021335.1:241468-270839 GCA_013389865.1 Piaya cayana
CTGCTGGCATAATCTACTCTCATTCAGCATGCTCTTTTTATATCCATATCGTAGGCTATTCCAATGCTTGACAACCCCTTCAGTAAAGAAATTTCTCCTATTCTCCAACTTAAATCTCCCCTGGCGTGTCTTGAGGCCAGGGAGAAGAGACCAACCTCCACCATGCTACCACCGCTTTTAGGCAGTTATATAATAAGTAAACTAATGCTCTGAAGCCTTTCTTTTTATACCAAGGTAGGTTCACTCACATTGCAGTCAGTTTTCACTAATTTTGGCATTAGTTGAGTGTTAAAATATTACTGTGATCTTAAGATAATTACTTAATATTTTAGCTAAAATATCAGACCCAATAGTTAACTGGATTTCTGTATGTTTGTATTTCACAATAGGGAACAAATAATAGAAGTTCCATATGCATTGTACAGCTTTTCCACAACACACCTCATGCAGATAAACAAATGCTTATTATATGCCGGCTTTCTGACTGCCATTTATCCTGAAAATGATAAGTACTCAGAATGCTGGCAATAAAATGCTAAAGGACGCTATTCTCATGAAAACATGTGTTTGGAACTGTAGAATAAGTTGTACTCTTGAGGCTACATAATTAGGAAAAGAGACTGCATCCATTACTACTTTAAAATAACAACTTTGTCTCAACACTTCCTAGATAATCTGGGGTTTTGCTGTCTAGTAAAAGAAGAACATTAAAACTAGCTCTGTTATCAAAGAGTGAAGTTATTTCTTACTAGTCTGCATTTTCATCTGGTCAATACCAGAATGTGAGATGTATACAAAACCATGCCTACATACCATGATATACATATCTATGTATAATGAGAGGAAGAGAAAGCACCTTGTTTAAAATGTATGTGACTTGGAGACTTGCATTCCCTTCAGCTACATCAGGATGTGGATTACAGGCCTTTTGACATGGCCTCACAACTTTTTTTGATGTCTAAACATGGCACTGTTTTGATGCTTCACTTGTGGCCAGGGAAGTAGTCCTGTATTCTTCATCAGTGTTGTCTCACCACTTCCTTTATTTCTTTAAATTGTAGTAAGCTCCTTGCTGAAATACGAGTATATGCACTTACATTTCTTTTATATCTTTCTTTCTAGGCCATGTTGTAATAATGAGACTCAAAGCTAACCTATAGCTGTGAAGGAGTCCCACTGCAGATGGTCAGTACTTAAGGCTATAGAGAACGGGGCCTAAGCCAAGGAGATCACTCCAGATTTTACCATGAACTTGAAATGCATGAACATCCAAGCATAGCTGTACGTTCCTGCCCAACTTCAGTGCAGTGACAGTGGAGAATGATCTGATCTCTTCGGCTGCAGATCAGTTGAGAGTATGGATCTTGTCAAGAGATCAGATAAAACTGATAGCTTCCTGTGTCCATTCTCTTATTCATGAGCAAAAGCTTGAACATCTTTGTTTGGGACCACCCAGTAATGCTTAACTCTTTCTCTCATTGAGTGAGATCCCCCATTATTGAAGTGTTTATTTTTGTCTTTGTCTTTGGTTTTTTTTTGGTTGTTTGTTTGTTCCCCTCCTCCAGCTTCAGTTTTATTAACGATTTTAAGCTTTTCTGATTGCTTCTGGAAAGGATTCGTGTCTGCTTGTCCTAACAGCATCAAAAAACATCTCTTACTACATGAAGTTAGTTTCTTTCACTAAATAGGTATTCTTTTTTTTTTTTACAACCCTCACACTTCAGAGCAGTAATTCGAAGGAATTTACATGCCAGTCTCATACAGGAGGGAATGCATTTTATTTGTTATTGTTTTGAAAAGTGGGTTCAGTCAGTTCTGGTTCTCTTTTCCTTGTTATCACAACATAAAGACAGTGAAAGATACCTGCACGCTAAAATTTTCAGGTTGTATTTTTTTGGACTAGTTGATTTTTGCCTCAAGGAATTAAGGATACACTAAATGACCTAATGATGTCCCTTCCAGCTCTGTATTCTCTAGTTATGTGATTAGCTGAAAGTTCATGGAGAAAAATATGTTTTATTTTTATATCAGATGCTTGGCATTCAGCACATCTGTTGGGTTTTTTTCTTTCTTAATTCTTTACAGTTTAGCTAAACGACTAGCATTTTGTTCCATGGTGAAGACCTTCATTTGAATATAAGCTCTGGTTGCAAGTCGTTTGTGTTTTCAGCAATGCCAGATGTTAGCTACAAAGAGATACATTTAAAATATCACTTATGTAGAGAAATTCTGAAAAAAAAATCTTTTTCTTTTCGGAGAAAAGAGAGCAGACTTTCAGCTTTTCCCGTGAGCTCCTTGCTATTTAGATTTTGGAAGACCAAAACCTTTTCTGTGTCAATCTGCCTCCTTATAGGAAAAATGAGAGATCCTCAGAGAGATATGCATCTCAGAAGACTCTTAATTTAATATTCTTTCTGATTTCTGAGTTAATAGCCAGATAACATTAGCTTGCATTTTTCTTTGAGGCAGACCCATGACAGTTTTCCTCTTCAGTCACTTGGGTGTAACTTGATTGCTAAGCTTGGTGTACCCTTTCTTTAGGAAAAGGACATCTGCAACAGTGGGCGAAAGACCTGTCCAGCCAAATTTCCTGTCACTGTCAAAAGCCTAGATGCCTGGGGAGGGAATGCAACAAATCACTTATTTCCCCTGGCATCTCTCTCTCCATTTCCTCCAGTCAACTGAAATAAATATTGCATTTCTATTTTCTTTCAAGCGAATGGTAAAACTTAGATCAGGTGGTTGTGCTTGTTCTGTCTGTATGTATGATGTTATGTTGCAGACAACCCCTTAAGATACTGGATTTTTGATTTCTGGCTGTAGTCCTTGTGGACGTTAGTTAGGCGCTAACTACATACTTGCCAGAAGCTTGGCATAACAAAATACTAGAGGTCATCTATCTCAGATCCAATAGCACTAGATTGTTTTCTGTTATAAAACCTTTGGGCATGATGATTGTAGGAACTATTAAGTTTCATTAAGAGGTCTATATAATTTATGTTGGCAGACTTATCTGCATCTTACTGTTAGAAATTGCTTGATGCTAAACTTATCTTTATTTTTTTCTTTTTTTCCCTGACTTTGATTTATCTAATTGATCTTCATTGCAACCCTTTCCTTTTTGTGTGCTTACCAGTAAACAGCTGTTGTATAACCCAACACGTTACCAAACTAGTGCATTTTATTTTCAGTTTTCTCCTGAATAAACTTTTCAAGCTCCTAGTAACTGCAAATTAGACTTCAGGTTTTTTTCATCTACTTCAGCTCTCCTGTGCAGGACCTAGAATCCAATGTATTGTCATAACCTGGGTTAAGCAGTGTCCTCTCAGGAGCCCAGGAGCACCTTCACAAACAACTGGGGTGCCTACAACTTGTCCAAAGAGTGCAAATATCTTCCTAAGCACCTGAGTTGTGTGGAGTAGGAAAATTCTTCTTCTGCTAATGACTGTTTAAGTACAATTTTTTTAAAAAATTTGTTCTTTAGTACTCTCCTAGATTGTTTTTTTTAAGCAAACCTACCTTACTTGTTCCACATTTTCTTTCATTTTGTTTAAAATTTACCTTCTAAATCAGTATATTGGTATAGTCTATGAGCAAAATTTTTTCATGATGCACACAATATGGGTTTTTTTCAGCTGCAAATAGTGCCCTAGTTTTTATTATCACCTGCAAATGTAATTAATGTGATTTTTGTATTCTTTACATGTCCTTCAAGTGACATTACAAAGCTGTTTCTGCAGGGAGAGTTAGTGAATAGATTCTTGTAACTTAATTTCTTAATGTTTTACTCTTATGTTTCACTGAGGGTCCTCAGGGTAGTTTTCAGGTTTGGACTTAAGCTGATTTGAAATAGCCTTTCAGTAAAGGTTCTCTGATACATTATTGGGGGTGGGGCAATTATAACCTCTTAGCTTCTTTTCCAGATAGCGCTATCATTCCCTTTACCAGGTCTTCCCTATTGTGTTCATATAAATTGCTCCTCTGGTATTCAAAACCATCCACAGCTTAGTTCCAACATCTCTGAACTGTGCAGATCTTGACATGTGCCTCTGTGGCCCAATGTAAGTCAAAAAAAGAAGAGGAAGGAACAGCTGTATAAGATGCAACAGTGGTAATTTCTGTCCTATCCATGAAGGTAATGACCTTGTGAAGGTTGCCTGTGTTTTTATTTAGACTGAGTGATGTGACTGGGTGAATGTTTAGTACTAAATGAGCCAGTAATTACCTTTCTTTCAGTAAAACTTTGCAGGCTCTATTAGTCCTACTATTAAAGACAGACATTTCTAAATCTACCAGGCCATATGTTAAGCTTGCAACCTCATTTTTCATCACTTACAACAGGTCTACTTCATATTCTTTACTGTATGGTTCCTATGTGAAAACCGTTGTTGCTGGACAGATGAGATCATGTTATATATATCAACAGTATTTGTTTTAATAGGAGATATACAAACAGTGTGCAGTTATCAGTGGCAAGGAAGTTTGCACTTACAGTCATGGGTTTGTGAAGTTTTCCTCCATATGCAGATTTATTGGAATGGAATTAAATTTTGTTTGGTTTCCACAGCTGTATTATTTTTCCATTAAGAAGAAGCTGCTGAATCAGACATTGCTGAGATTTTCGTAATTTGATTAAGCTTATGCCACAATTAAGGAAATCTACCTGCTTTTTTCTTTGCATCTATTACACTAATGTTTGTGAAATGTGTTCTCCAAACTGCTATTGAATCACTTTCTTACACAAACATAATTCCCAGGTGTGCTCCTACATTAGTGCTTTTAATTGCATTTTATTTACTGCGCTCCAGAATTTTCATTTTGCTTTCATCAACACTTATGAGTAATTTAATACGTGCAAACTAACTTCATTAAGAATCAAAACACTTACTGTGGTGCTTGTTTCATGCCTTCATTCCTATGGTAGTTAAAACCTTTAGGTTTTCTGGAGGAAAATTATGCCTTTTCCTTATTGGTAAATTTGCAATCTATTTCCTATCTCTCAAGATCAGATTATGAGATCTCTATACCTCTTCAGCAGAAAATAAAGACAGTGATATTTACTATTAGCAGAGGATAAAGATCAGATGAGGTGATTTAGGGCACAACTATAAAAAAAGAAACATTTATCTTTGTTATATAATGTGAAAACTTGCTTGCGCTCCAAGTGCAATATGTAGAGTTTACTAGCTGTGAGTGATCCCCTTGGAATCAGTGAGGCTACTTAACATAGAAAGCACTAGAACAAACTCAAAATAATTCAAAATTAGCCAAGTGACACACTGGTTAAAGTAAGGTGATATGCTGCAAAAATCAATGCTCTTGTGACTGTTCTTGACTACTGAATATTTTAAGTGATTTTGATTTGTCCTCCTGCCTAGCCTGCTAACTTGTGAGAGAAGGTGAATTAAAGTTTACTGCATGCAGGTTGTTCCTCAGTTATATGTCATGTGCTTGATGCTTGCTGAAGAAGTGGCTACTTAAAGGAGATATTGGATTTCACTGCTGACACTTATCTGGGTGTCAGCAGTTTGGGGTACGTGGACACCAGTAGATACTTGAAAATCTGTGAGCATACTGAAAGCTATATGCTTTTGGATGTGCTGGAAAATAATTTAGTGAATGACAGGTCCAGAAGAATGGTAGTGTGTATGAGCAGTCAGCTGGGAAAAACAAAACCTGGTTACAGGAATTATAAATGAGTATAACTGTTTGACTGGAGGAGAACAAAATGAGCTGAACAAACAGCCCAGAAATACAGTCAGAAATAAAGGGAGTCATCTTGCTAGTAGTTCTGTTTTCAGTAGACACTCCTAAGCTCATACTCCCAAAGGACAGAAAATAGCAAAAAAGTAAAATTTGAAACAAAGAGAGCCACTGATCCATTCTGGATGGTAAGCAGAATGCTACAGATGCCTGGGAAATGGGAGAATAAAAAAACCAGGCACTGGGGAGGTTTGGTATCTTGGCTGCCAGGGGTGAATCAGAACTAGCTGTTCTCTTGGTTCCACAGATGAGATTTCTATTGTACACAGAGAAAATGAACCTGACAAAGACACAGGCACATAGATAAGAGGGAGAGCTGCCAGAACAATGAAAGAAGGTAGTCATTTGGCTGTGATACAGATTTTCTTTTGATTGTCACTGAAAAACATACCCTGACTGACGTGGAACATAAATCCTTTCTGTGAAGACATTAACACAACATCTGCTGGAAAACTTAGATAGCTGAATGCTATCCACACTAACCAGCTGTGTCGGAAAGGGAGCAATGCCATCTCTCTTACATAAAGCTGCCCAGTTTGCCATTAAGAGAGGAAATAGTTTGCCTCTGGCTGGTACTGAGCAACGTTTCACAGGACTTGGACAAATGGAACATTATTTGAAACCACAAAGTCAGCTGCTGCCTGCTGTTCCTTGTGCCTGTTTCTCTTGTATTTATTGAAGTCCTTCTTGGAAACTTCTTGCCAGTGGTCATAGCTTGCATGTTCCTGTTTGTGATTTGTTGCTCTATCAGACTGGAGCATTTGAATACCTGTTGTGAGGTTTTCCAAATAATTCAATTCAGTTACAAGAGTCTTAATTCATGAAGTTCCTCACAGTAAAGTTCTTGGAAAAGATTTTAATGCAATTTCATTTAACTAGCTGTATGAGTATGAAGCAGCGGGTGATCTACGGATTGTAAAGGAGTACTCGTTTGATGTTTGTCAAGTTCCCAGAAACTTTCTGAGATTCCTTCTAATTAGATTTATCCTTTGGTTCTGATTTTGTAGTCATACTTCTGTACAGGACATCTTCCTCAGCTTCCTGTAACTGGAACAGAGCAGACTATCCTTGTGGAGATAGAACAAGAGACAAGTTTTATCTAGGTTCATTTATTCATGCATTTAACAATGCAGCTACAACCTTTTGTTCCTAAAGTGGAGTGGATGGAGAAAAAGAAATGTGCAAAAGCTCTACAGTGTAAAAAATGTGAGAGACTTTCAGTTTTTCCACTAATCTCCAATCAGTGGTGAGAAGCTGTAATAAAGGCATGACTGATTGCTAAATATAACAAAGATCCACGCCATCCTTGTCCATTGAGGGCTTGATATTAATGGGATCTGTTTGTCAAGTTTCTGCAGCACAGGATACAGCTAGTGTTGCCCTGAAGTGAGGATGTCTGGTCACAAATGAAACAGCACCAACTGGTGTGATGTTTAGTCTTCTTGGACTAGGGAGATACGTATTGGTGCAGAATTCCTCCTCAGTATGAGCCAGCATCAACTCTCAATTGCAGTGCCAGGTTTACATGGATAGATGGCAGTGTCTTTGAAGGCTAATGTTACGGCTTTGTACTTGCCAGGGCCCACAGGAAAGCTAAAGAATTTGACTTGTTGGACCACCAGTAGACCTAATTTTTTTCAGACCTTGATTCTGATTTTTCCAGCCTCCTGACTGAAAATTTTTAGTCGAGTAGCTATGTCGGCTGGAAGATTTTATGGCTTTTTTTTTTTTTTTGTAAATGACTTAACTGCATCAGTAAACACTTTATGTGTGTATGCAGTTAAAACAATATAAAACATGTATGATGTTGTAGTAGCTTATTACATTTTCTATATCAACTTGTGTTGTTGTAGGGTTACTTTCAGCAACTTTAGCTTGCCCTCCTGGAGGGAAAGAGGGAAGCAGGAATATTACTTCAACGGTTTAGTTAAACTCAACCCTTCCTCCTTTTCCCTCAAATTATCTCATCATCGTAAAAACAATACTGCATGTCCTGAATTAGATACTCATTAGCATATTAGGCACAGTAAAATAAAAACCCAAACAGCTAGGCAACTGATTATTCTTTGGGGTATCTCCCAGCAAGTTAAGCAGCTCCTTAACACATCCTAATGAGAGGTCTTTAGCTTTGTTTTGCACATAAAAAACAATTTCACCCGTACACTCTGCCAAAGAACCTGTCAGTCTAACCTGCTAATAAAGTCTATCTGGTTTTAAACATAGGGGTAAAGCCGAAAGAGCTGTAAAACGCTACAAAAGCCTTGATGAAAGACCAGTAAAAAGCCTTTGCATAATTGATTCTGCATTAGGCCTTTGTTCTGTTAAAAATGTTAAGCACACGTGCTCACAGCTGCAAAAATACTTGCAACCTTATCCAGTAGGATGGTAGGGACAAAAAAGCTGAACACAAACAGAGCCCCCACATGAGTGCAGAGCAGGTGGAGCTCATTATAACAGCCCAAATTGTTTGTACTGCCTTCTTTTATGAAGAGCACAAAGGCAATTCATTCATTTGGGCTGCTGGTGGGCACCAGCAGATAGAAGTGGTAACAGCATAATCTGTTAGGGTGTTGGTTTGGCAGATAGTGGGTTGTATTTCCATCCGGAGGCTGCCAAGTCCTGACTGAGTCCAAATTTCAGACTTCAGTCTCCACCATTCCTGTGAAGGGATATTTGCAAAGGGCCAAATTCTGTGCCAAGAGCATCTCTTATTTGTCTGTCATTATATTTCCTCTGTATTATGAAACACATATTATACAGCAAATGTTGAAAGGAATATAGACACGTTTATAAATTATAGCTTAGTATTTAAAATAATTGCTTCTCCCATTCCCCCACCAAAACCCCCCAAATCTCAGACATTTCAGACATTTCTGAATAAATTTAGTTGCTAAACTAAGCCAAGAATGTAGGAGATTCTGCTTGGCTGGAAATAGATTCCTTCCTTGAATCGAAGGATGAACAAGGGAAGAAAGTGAAGTAACGGCATGCAACTGTATCTCTGTTTGAGATGATCTAGATGTGGGTGAAATTTAAAAATCTATGTTACTGTTTTGCCCTAATAACTTGCTCTAGGGGTTGGATGCTATTCTTAATGGTTAATATTTGTTCATTGACTATACACTGTAGTGCTTTTTTGTGTCTGTTAAGAGACCCAGTGTCATGTGACATTTCGGCCAGAAGAGTCTTGACTTTAACAGAGACACACAGAATTTGCTTGAGGGCTGTCTGTCCCTACAATCTTGTGTTCTATAAAGTAGGCATCTTACAGGACTGAGACCCTGTTTATCTAAGAGCAGATGGGAGAGAGCTGATAATCTGAGTAAAAAGTTTGCAAATTTTGTGTCAATATGATACTTAACATAAACCCATATTTTTATGTGTGTGTGTTTTTACTCTTGCCCCAATAAGCGACTGCAGAAACACCACCATAAGGATTTAATTTTAATGAAGAGAGTCTTATTTGCATTACCCATCTTAATAGCTGCGTAAATTGTGAAATACTGGAATCAGGTCATCACCTTTTAACAAAAAACTACCACAAAAAAAAAAAGATCCAAAATGTTAAGTCTAACTAATTTGCTTTTTAGCTAGATAATACTTTGTCCCCCATTTTACATGGCCAGAGCAACAATAGGGAAGTGACCAGGCAATTTCAGTAGTGTGAAACACTATCTCAAGAGAGATCTGCAAAAGAATGTGCCTGGAGGTCATTCCTTCACAGCTGCCCCTAGAGAAGCTTCAATGGGTAGCAAGCAGATGGCTCAGACCTGCCAATGTCACAAAGTCTCCTAAAACACCAGGTTATTGAGACACTAAGGTTCTGGCTAGCTAGCTACATATGAGCTTCTCATTGGCATGGCTCTTTTTCAGCATTTGCCTTACTACAAGACAAAAAAAGAATTTTAATCCTTAAAAGAAATTTTTGTAAATGAAGTATTTGAAAATGACATCTGTAACAGGTGCATGCTTTCATCAGTGGAAGACTGCATTTGGCAACATAGGATGGTTCTTCCAGCTTTGCAGTCCCACTGTATTTGTAAAATTACTTATGCAGAAGATCAGTAGGTGGTATGCGGAGGCTATGCTAATAATGAATAATTAAAAATAATTAATAATTAAAATCTTTCTGGGAGCAGTTGTATAGGCAATTTAAATCTCAGGTGTGCCCAAAAGAAAAGTAAATGTGAAGATATTGCAATTTGGGATTGCATATTAGAGTTTGCCTTGATTAAGTGAGTCCAAACCTGAACTATAAGTACTAGTTGGTATATCACTAAGTACAGCAAATCTTGAAGCAATATGAATATACATTGGACTTAAAAGACTTCATCTTCAAAGAAGACAAAGCACCTTTGTAATGGGAAGTGCAAGTACATTATAGCTTCTGGAAGAACTACTCTGTCTTTCTCTTTATGTAAAGGTCATTTCAAATCGTTAAGTTTATTTCATGTCCTGCATGTTTTGTGCCACTAGTCCCTAGCTAATAAATGAGAAAAGCATATTCAGACCTGAAAAGGGTAAGTGTATAGGTGAGTGGAGTAAACTTGCTCAGGTGATTCCTAAGGGGAGGGTTTAGCCACATCTTTGCTGCAGTGTGTGTTTATTTATTTTGCAGAAGGTGCATGTCTAAGCTATTCACAACTTCAGTACAAAGAATAACAAATAATGTATTCAGTGATGGATCATCCAAATGACACAGGAAAAGAGAGCCTAGGTACAGGATTATCACTTCTGGTTTGATAGATGACCTGAAAATGACCTAAAATGACTCAAAAAATAAGATTACATTTGAACAAAAGAAGCAAGCGAGTCTAATTTTTTTCTACAGCTCAAGCACAATAGTACCTGGTTTTGTATAAAAAAATGTTAGTAACAGACGACATTACAATAAAACATCCATATATGAATCTTCTGGAAGAAAAGGAGGAAGAGAAGATCCAGTGTGTTGTTGTGAAGAAAAAGATTCACAGCAATCTCCATTGTACACAAAGAATAGACTTATTTTCAGAAACTAGTCCTGCATACAGTATTTTTTGGTAAAGAGAGCATCCAAGAAATTGCTACAATGTCTGTATGCCAGAGAGCAGCAAATGAAGCTTTAATTTCTTTTCTAGTACTGCTGTTTCCTTTCCAAGATAACACTTGTGTTCTCTCTTTTTTATTGTTATTTTTTCCCTTCCCTGTTCTGTGAACTCATATATATATATATATCATATATGGAAACATGTATGAGTGAGAGTGTATGTGAAGAGATGTAAGAATTTATTTGTGCAACAGAGCTCGGGTATTAAAAGCTAGTTTTACTGAAAACGGATTAAGAGGAGGTTTGTTTGCTGTTGGTTTTATATCATTGTTATTTTTAATTTATTCTAGTCATAGCAGTTATCCTTCTTTGTAGCAAGAGTAAAGTTCTCCACCCCAAGGAAACATATCCTTTTCAGAATTTAAAGCTCATTAGCTCTGTTATGTTTGTTAGATAGAGTGTTATTTTGGGATATATTTCTGGGATATAGCTCGGTTATATTTGCTGGATAGCAGTAATCTCACGGAGGTAGCATACATACTCTTTTTTTTTTTTGCTTTACGTTTCAGCTTTGGAGATCCAAATATTTACTGGAGTTCATGTCGATGCCGTCATGACTTTTTCCTTAGTGTTTCACAAATTGGGAAGGAGCATGGGAAAGGCCTTTGTGCCTTACAGAGAAATGTGGTAGGCTGAGGGAGAAGCTGAGGTATTGCTGATATGTGTAGGAAAAGTAACTAAAACTTAAGGAAATGCAATAATTCATTTTCTATTCTCTACTTTCTATTTTCTTGGTATTAAGCAGATGTCCCTTCATGTGTATTTTATTTTTTCTCGCAACTAAGACTTGTAGGACTCATATATGTCTCTCTGAAGCCACATCAATGTTTCTAGACTTACCTGTCTAGACTAGGTCAGGATTGTAAAAGAAAGGGTTTTGAAAGGAAATTTGAATAAAACTGAATAGAGAAGTTCTACAGAAACATGATTCATGTTTAGATCTTGTCCTTGTTTGTATCATTGAATTAAAATTGATGTTTCAGCATGTTTTTATATCAAGTTCATAAAATGGATGAGAACTATGTAGCTTCTGCAAGTTCCTTTTTTTAATTAATGACTTCTTAAGGAAAGTTAAGGGTCAGTCTTAAAACTGAAAGGGATGCAGTCTACATAAAAACTTTATTCCTTCAGTATTTCTCCCTTTTGTCAGCTGTTTGTGTGAAGGTTTTTGGTTTTAATGACAATTTCTCAGAAGGATTCATTCCATATTTGTAGCTCAACAAACAATGGTAAGATCAGCTTAAATTAAGTTCATATCTCAGCAGCTTAGTGGAAGATTCAGAAAGACACAAGCCTGAGCACTTCAGTCATACACTGTATGGAGTTAAAGACCTCATATCTGTACAGTTTTCCTCTGCCCTGTGGAGTCAGAATACTCATTAGACAGGTAGCTTTCATAGCGTGGCTCAATTCTCCTCTGCAGAATGATAAGAAACAGCTGAGCTTTAGTCTGTTGTTTTCTGGAGTGAAAATTGAACCCTGCAGAATTGCAAGATGTTTGAGAAATGTAAATAAAGCAATAATAACTTTAGGAGTACGTGGCTTATTGCTCTCTCACCATGTGGTTTCCTAAGGAAGGCTTTCTTTTCTCACCTTTCATGGAAATGAAGTCTCTAGGCTTCACACTGTGAATCCTCAGTTTCCCCCCTCTCTCCTGCAAAACCTTTTGTGCTGAAGAAAGGAGTGTATCCATGGCTCACTTCTGAAGTACCCAAGTCTTGCCGCATCCACTAGTTCTCACCCAAACCGTACCCAGGGAAGGAACAAATGTATCTGTGTCAACCTGGCACCTCATACCTAAAGCAAACTTTTTGCTGTAACCCCTTGATCTTTGCAGATCTTCCATGAATCATCTCTCACCCCTTGACAACAGCTTGCTGGCTGCTTCCTTGCCTACAGTGGGAGAAAAGGAGGGAGGTGATGCTTCACAGCCCCTGCCTTTTTCCCACACCCAGCGGACATCATGGTTCAGATATGGCCTCAAATTTGAAATGTTGTTGGGAGGAGTTTGGTACCATTCAAGTTCAGTTGGAAACTGCCTGTTCTGACTTGGCAAGTTTTAGGTGCTTTTTAGAGACTTTCTTTCAGATAGACCTTCTATTGTAATATCAGCCCGTGAGAACACATTTGTGAGGCCATCTCTTCATCATCAATTAAAATGGAAGTAATTTAGCACAAGGAGGCTGTGCAGGATCAAACGCAGCATCTTACATGTACTTTATGCTCAAGTGGAAGTACTACTCGTTTAAGCATAAAAGGTCTATAAAAGATCCACTTCTATCCCTCATTATGATGTTCTGCAGCTCCCAGGACTGCATTCAGTATGTGGCACAAATCAAATTTCTAGACAACTGGATTTGTGTTCTGGATTTTCTTGGTTATAAGGCAGTAATTCATTATCCATTAATTTTCACACAGATTATACTATCTTGAATATTAAAAACAATGGGGTTTGATTCAAAACCCAATCCACAATTTACAGCAAATAGAAATAACAGCTTTTTATCTTCCTTAGTGTCATTTATCTTTTGAATCAATATTTTTCATAAAAACAAATAACTGGCAGAATTTATTTCATATAATTTCAGGCATCTACTCCAGATGTAGCCCTACATCTGATTTTATCTCCTCTTGCCATGTTAGTTACTAGAAGTGAGCATTAGGAAATGACACATCTGAACTTCTTCAGACAACCTCTTAGGCTGTAATTTAGAGTGATGAAATCGGCACAACCCCCCCGTTTCTTTCCAGTGACAATTGTAGTAGCCCAAGCCAACACCTTCAGGCAGAGACAGTTATTCAAAAGAGTATTCTTCCAAACACAACTTCTCCAGTGCAACGTGCATTGTACAGCCACACTGGTATCACAGCAGCCCTGAAAGTCACTGCCTGCAGAGAAGGACTCAAATATGTATGCCTTCTTGGTGCATCATTTACTTAACTGATAACGATTGTTTAGCTTGTTTGTTTGCTATTTTGATCTGAACATGTAAAGATGAATAGATACTAGCAAATGTCTAAAACGTTAAAAGCTTACTTGTTTTGTATGTTACTGTTTCTGTAACAAAAATAAGACTAGGAAATGTTTATTAATTATATTATTTATTTTAAAAAGAAAATCAACTGGACCCCCCCAATGATAATAACCTTTACAATGTTTCAGGCATATTGCAGTAAAGTTCCCCAGGGTTAAATACATCTTTTGTTTTCTGAGGGGCTCAAAAGTCTTCCAAGAAAGGCGTTTTTCCTCATAGAATCAAAATACTTTTCTTCCCAAACAGACTTCAAAATGTTTCCTTTGGGAAGACAAGCTGCTTTATGATTGTTAGACTCCTTTCAAGTGCCCTTATGTCAGTATATGTCAGCATATTGCTTTTCCATATGAGTGCACTATAATTTGCTGCTCACACCCTTGCTTACTCAATTCCATATATCACAGAATCATAGAATAATTACACTGGAAAAGACCTTAGAAAACATCGACTCTAACCTTACCTGTCTACTACTAAATCATGTCCCCAGACATCTCATCTACCCACTTTTTAAACACCTCCAGGGATGGTGGCTCAACCACATCCCTGGGCAGTGGTTCCTGTGCTTGATAACCCTTTCTGTGAAGAAATATTTCCTAATGTCCAATCTAAATTTCCCCTGACACAGCTTGATGCCATTCTCTCTTGTCCTATCACCTGTCACTTGGGAGAAGAGACAAACACCTGCCTCTACAACCTGAGGTCTGCCCTCAGCCTCCTCTTCTTCAGGCTAATATATGCATAAGTAGATATTTTATTTTGATAGTGATTAATAACCACTCATTTTTCTAATGCAAGGTTGAAACCAACAGCAAATGGCAAAACCCCACTGCTTAAATCCTGAGCACATCTGTCTAGCTCAGCCCTTAGGCTTCTTCCTCACAAAACAAAATCAGTACAAGCTCACAAAAATCAAAATTGTAGCAGTACTATTGCATGTATACATCAGATGCAGACACATTCTGGTTGAGACTTTCATTCCTAAATCATTTCTTAGAGGGGTATTTAGATACCTATACAGATTAGAATATATGAAACAAGAGATACCTTGACTTTTCCCATTGAGAAAAGATTGCACAAGAGCAGTGCTAGCTTGAAACTCATTGTAGAGTGTCTTCAGGGATACTTTAAGTCTTGCATGGTCTTAAAGCATGCTACTGTAGCATCTATTACCTCTGCAAACCCTTGCAATCAGATTTCAGTCCTTTGAGTCTCTCTGGGACTAAAACTGAACTCCTATAGTCAGCAGAGCAGCAGCTCCTTTGCTGCTCTGCTCCTTCAGGGCTTTATAGGCAGGAAAGGGATGTGTACTTGTATTTATTCTATAGCAAATTGAAGCTGATGTTGCAATCGGTTTGTAGTGGTAGAGCTGTATACTTTTGCTGTGGTGCCAATAGTGTTGTTTTATGTATCATGGCTGACACTGTATAAAAAAGCCTGAAATATTAATGATTGAATTTAATGTGCTACTTTTTTAACAGGATACAATAAAGTTAATTTAACCAGAGAAAATTGGTATTCTAAATTATTCTATGAGAAGTGGAATAACTTGAAAAAGCAGCACTAAAGTCTGCACGTCAGGGTAGTTATAACAGGTTAGTTACATTTTGTGGCCTGGCAGAAGCATAGATTCAGGTTCTCCTAGGAAAAAAGAGACAATTTCAACTGATATTTCTGCTGTTGTAAAACATCATATGAATGGGCTAAGGACAAGAATGGCACTAGAAATTGTGTTTAGGGGACAGAGGCATAAATTTAAAATTCTGCTTTGTCATCAAATCAAGAAACTCCCCACAGTTAATGTGCAAATGCTCTCTGAGCCCTGGAAAGAGCTAAGTCCTTCTAAATATTTAGCTGCAGGAGGATCCCCTTGCAGAACTGATGTGTAAGTGTAAATTGCACAAACAAATCAAAAAGGATCATAGTTTGTTTCAGGAGCTGCTACAGTAAAATAAAATAGCAATGAAAAAATGAACCAACTAAAATGAGTATATAAGCCGATCAGTAGAACTTGCATTTAAAATAAACAAAAAACCCCAGAAAATGTATTTAAGCATTAAGGTCAGTTTAATTCTAGAAGTTTGTTAGGTTTTCTAGGTCATTGGGGAAATAACTGCAACCAGTGGAAAGGAAAAAAGAGCAAGTGTTTGCAAGCCCAGATTGGCAGGCATCAAATGGCAATATGGGGGCAAATACCAGCAAGTTTTTGCCAATAACATAATGCAAAGCTAGTATCGTACTCAATAAATGTTGAGACTATTGGCATTTGAAACTCATTCATCACTAGTATCCATCTGGGGAAAGTTTACATCGATAGTACTTGCTCTTGCTTGATTTCCAGTCTTCAGTGACTTGAGCTTGGCTTCTGAGCTCCACTGTGAGTTCTCACTGTCCTGGCTGAAATTTAGCCTGCGTGCAGGTTGGTTATGAGATTCTGTACAGTCTCTCCAACTTTATGAGGACCCTGCCTCAATTTGGAAAAAAAAAGTCTCTTTGGGACACAATATATTATCAAAACTGCACAGCTGAACATTTCTGTTGTTCCTCTGAATGCAACAGTGTTCATCAAAATATAGCCACTTTTTATTGCTTAGATTTGAACACAGGTTCTCTGACTGCCTTTTTCTTTCATTTATTGAAAGATGGCTGTACAGGGAAACATTCATAATATTTTTTGTCAAGATACACAGACCTGGAGGAATTAATTTCTTCTCTCATATGGGAAAGCTGTCTGCTACTTTGTATCTCTGCTATACAGTTGATTTTTGTCCCCCAATTTCTGTCCCAGAGGATAAGAAAAGTTGAAAGGCTAGGCTTATTCATTATGTATATTGCAATTGGGTTTTTAAAAAAAAAATTTGAAGTCTTGAAACTAGGTGGGAAGAACAAGCAATTGATTTAATTTTAATGGAATTTAATGAGATAAGTTACCCAGGGTCTTTTGAAAATACTCAGGAAGGTGTGCTGTATGACTGCAGGTCTGGGAGGGAGACTCTGAGGGCAATGCTTCTGCTGGATGCACCCAGCACCTCTTACTGAAACAACACCCACTACTCTCCACTTTTTAACAAAACCTGCAGAGTCTGCAGGTCTGCACCTACCAGGCATCAGTGCTACCATGGATGTACCCACTAAGCTCTGCCCTGAACAAATGTATTTAGATGCTATTCATCCAATTGTTATGCATGAGATGGGAGATGCAGAGCCAGGCTCCATGTGTGAGGGATGAAGTTCTGGAAAGGTTTGTGTAGATTCCACCTGAATATATCTAGTCCTGCTGAAATCCCACAGCAGCTCCTGGAAACCCTTCCTTACCCTAAATGATGACTGGATTAGGTCCATGCTGAGAAAATCTGCCCAGCTTCACAGGTGTCCACCTCCTGCCTTCACATGTCCACCCATTATAATATCAAGTGATCTAATAAAGACAATTGTGTGGTTCTCTTTGCTTCACCCAAACATCTGTGGAGCATTTCTAGCACAGCATGGGAGAGCATTATCTTGGTTTACAGTTTATATTGTTCTAACAACATCAGAAATACCAGCTATTAATAGGCTTCCTCTTGGGAGCAAACCAATCGCAGGTGTGTCAGCTAGCTACAATTATATTCACAAACGCATACTCATCTTGTGTCAGCTTACCATAACTGAAAATCTGTGTTGGTTTAAAATTATTTATTACCATACAGATGAATGAGATGACCTAATCAGTCTTGGGTTTATGATTCATATGAAGAATAGTAACTGAAGTTAGTCAGAAAAGAAACATCTGAAGTTCTGAACAGATTTCCATTAAAATATGTTTTTCATATTATGACATTTATTTCATGAAACATTAACTCAATTTTCTGCAGACTATTTTAACTTCTAAAGTTAAAGGTTTTTCTCTCACTTTTGCATTACTGCATAACTATAATAGCGCAGAATGTGTAATAAAGTTTACAGAGAGTCTAAAACAATGTTGCAGCCCCAAAATAGAAATGAAACAAAGTCCAAAGAGAAAACTGTCAATGAAAATTGGTAGAAATTGGATATGTATGTAAATTACAAAAAGTAATCTACCAAGATTCATAGGGCAAATAACTCTAGCTACTATTACTTGACACCAAATAGAAACATTTAATCGAAAGTGCTGCTGCTAGAGAAATGAACTGATGAACATAAATTGAACATAAATGGCTGTAGGCAAACTGCTGTACCAAACAGGAAAGGAACAGGGAAAAAATGATGTTTGTATACATGTGGTTTTATGCACACAGAGTCTTAAATCTGTATAAACATCTGCAAGTCTCAGAACAGGACTGGTTTGCCAAAGTTTCCCAGGCCAGACAATTTCTCAGGTACAAAACTCTCAGACACTCTTGCTGGGGATGGAGTCTGAGGCAACAGGCAGGGAAGCCAATCCAGAACGGGGAACTACTGCTGGTCAAGATGGGATGCAAATTATGGTCAAAGATAAAAGGGACAGAAGGATGAAATCGGGCTTTGAATTTCATGCCCTCTAAATGACTAATTTAATATATTAATCCATGATATAAGCTCTTATGTAAAGTCCTAGGCCAAAAGCCAATATAATTTTTATTACTTTAGATATGGAATGACTCAATTATTTCTAACAATAAAGGGCAAAGCTAAGGTTTTACCTTATCCCTCCTCCCTTCCATTCTTTGCTCAGAATCCTAGCTGTATTGCTAGGTGGTTCTCTGAGTTAAATCCTTTCCCTAAGGGCACCTGTTAGTAAATGCTACAAATATATATAAATATATGTATATACATATGCACATATAAACACCTCTCTTCCTCCCACACACACCAGATGACATAAAATATTCTATGCAGTTCCTAGAAACCATACTACAGATGTGGTATTTAAGATCGACTGTGGCTAACGTTTATTAGACTTGAACTGTATTGTGGGTAATTGTCCAGTAATAACCTTTGGTAAATTATATGAAGCCTTTACTTTACTTAACAGGGAATGCAGTCTCCCCAAACTCTAATATTATCATCATTCAAGATAATGAGCAACACAAACCATTCTATTACCAATCTAAAAGCAATAAATGTCAAAGTAAAGAACTATGCAATATTCTGGCCTGGAAGAACAAAGGACAAAAGTAATGATAATGCCTTTTTATATTTGCAGTCTATTATATCATGCATAACAAATGACTCTGTAATTGTAGACAGTGTTATTTTAACAGGTTGTAAAGAGAAAATGGTGGGGGTGGAAAGGGAGTGTTTTGAATGCTGCCCTGACAAACTCTGTAGGGCTGGTAAATTGTAATACCTGATGTTTCATTTCAGTTTTATCCTGGTGAGAATGCTGGATTATTCTGAAGCTGGTTTGTTTATCACAATCTTAGATGACTGTTACTAGTTCCTGTGAATTAACTACTACATAGCTGATAGGTAAAGAGTAATTTAATTAAATGCTTTGTCTAGATCTTTGCAAAGTGACACCAAGATCCTCGTTTAGAATCATAGGATCATAGATTCATAGAATAATTAAGGTTGGAAGGGACCTTAAAGATCATCTAGTTCCAACTCCCCTGCCATAGGCAGGGACATCTCACTAAATCAGGCTGCCTCAGACCCCATCCAACATGGCCTTGAACATCTCCAGGGGTAGGGCAACCACAACTTCCACGGGCAACCTGTTCCAGCGTCTCATCACACTCATGGTGAAGAAAATCTTCCTATGCTTAGTTTAAATCTGCCCCTCTCCAGTTTGTACCCTTTACCCCTCATCCTATCACTGCAAACCTTTATGAATAGTCCCTCTCCAGCTTTCCTGCAGGCCCCTTTCATGTACCGGAAGGTCACTATAAGATCTCCTTGGAGCCTTCTCTTCTCCAGGCTGAGCAAGGCCAACTCTCTCAGATTATCCTCATATGGGAAGTGCTCCAGCCCTCTTATCATCCTTGTAGCCCTCCTCTGGACCCATGCCAACAGCTCCATATCCTTATTATGTTGAGGGTTCCAGAACTGGACACAGTGCTCTAGATGAGGTCTCACAAGAGTGGAATAGAGGGGCAGAATCACCTCCCTCAACCTGCTGGCCACGCTTCATTTAACACATTCCAGGATACAGTTGGCCTTCTCTGCAGGGCAGCTCTCAAACACGTCATCCCCCCATTGTGTGCTAAATTCAGAGATTACCCTGACCCCAGTGTAGGACATTGCACTTGGCCTTGTTGAACCTCATAAGCCTCTCACAGGCCCACCTCTCCAGTCTATCCAGGTCCCTCTGGATGACGTCCTGTCCTTCCAGTGTAGCAACTGCATTACTCAGCTTGGTGTAATCTGCAAATGTGCTGAGGGTGCATTCAATCTCACTGTCAATATCATCAACAAAGATATCAAACAGCACCAGTCCCAGTACGGACCCCTGAGGGATACCACTAGCCACTTATGTCAAAGTTTGTTACATTGTTGGCTTTAAAACAACTTGGTGATAGCCTCAGTTCTCCTCTGATATATGCATAATCAAGGACAAAAATGTATTTTGAAATGAAGTTGATTGATTGATTTATGGGAATTCCGAAATTGGGATTTATAGACCATTTAGGGGTCACACAGGATTTTGACCTTCGCTCATTATGAGCCTGAAGGTTGCAGCGAATAATAGCCATTCTGCCCACTGCTGTAACATACAATGCTATAGATTCAGGTACTCCTGGTTGTGTAGGCTGATTCCACATTGAGTTCTCTCAGTTTAACCTTTTTATAAACAAAAGCAGAAGCTAGTCATCTGTCTGACCAGCTTTTATAATAATTTCTTTTAATGCTTAGGGAGAAGGAAATTGCCTGAAACTCAGGAAACCAATGCCCCTCTGTAACTACCCCTCTGTAAAAGTACAGTGATTCTTACTTTCTTGCACTTTACATTCATTGCCTATTCTTTATTTTGATTAACAAATGCTATTTCTTAGTTTGCACATGTTTTGTGTTGACATGTGAAAGTTGGCAAAGCAAGGCATTTACTAAAATAAACATTTAAATTACACTATTCTCTATATGGTTGAAAGAATTCACTTATGCAGCTTTTATTTATTAAGGAGTCAATTAACACAAGTGGCAATTATATTTTAGATCAGATTCACCAGTTGGCATGGTCAAATTCTCTTCATGGGTACCTAGGCCTGAAATAAATCCATCCATCATGCTCCTTCTCTAGATCTGCATTTGTGGAGGTAAGAGTAGGATTTAGCTGTAACGGAAAAAGTTGAGAGTTCTTTGTCCAGAAATGAACTATTTGCTGACATTATATTGCCTTATAACTCAGGTTATTCTGTATGCTTTCCTCCATGCAGCCATTTTATACCCCGCCTTGCCCAGCAGAAAAGATTCCGTCATATTCAGGACACTGTAGAGTCAAACACTGTATAGTTTAGTGAGGTTAAATTCTATTTTTACTTGCTTTGTTTCTTTGTTATCAGCTGGCACATAGACCATAAATGACAAATATTATATTGAACTGAACTTGTATTATTTTTATTAAGCTGGTTTAATAATTTGCCTTTGGCATGTTTGTGGTTCATAAGGTCACATTACTTCATCCCCTCAAAAATGAATCCACAGAATTATTTGCCAGAGAGAAAACAGATCCTCAGAACAAAGCTGTAAGTTTTAGGTTTGCATTGCTTTACCGAAGTGACAGAAAAAATAGCAAGCAGTTATTTTACATCTTTCTTTCCATCTTAGGGAAAACAAATGACTAAATTTCTCAATATTTGCATTCTTCTTATCAGCATACATTCCAAACCTGTCAAGTGAATGGCAGGGGGTGGCAGTGCCTGTTGCATCTCTCCGCTTTTGGAAAAGATTAGAACTTCCTGACGGCACAGCCATACTGTAGTTCCCACAGCAGATCTCAGAAAATATGCTCTCTCTGAGAGTGATTCATACAACTGTTTTCAGGTAAGTTCCAGAATAATGAACACAGCTTGTGTTATCTTTTAATTTTTCTCCTTCTTCCTCATGTCTAGATGTGTGTTATGCATTTATCTGTATGTTCATCTGTTCCCATTTGTCTGTAATTTTATGTGGTAGCATCTGTCAGTGGTACTTCTGTATAATAACATGTACAAGTGAGATCAACATTTGGGTTTAAGGACTGTGTTCAGTAAGTAGGGGAGTCTTGGATGACTCTTACTATTTCCTATGTATTAGCTACTGCATAGCTGAGAGGTGAAGAGGAATTTCTTAAATGTTTTGTATATGTGTAAAGATCAATATGCTGCTTTCTTGGGCCACTAAAAAATTGAAATCTAACTCCTTTTGGTCTGAAAAAAAATTTCTTACATAGAACAGAATTTTCTTTTGGCTCAATGTCTCCCCACCCCAAATGGCATTTGGTTGTTCATTAGACTTTATCAAGTTTTGAAATAGCTTCAGGAAGAACATATGAATTCATCCTCAGACAAAAGTGTAAACATTTATGCTGCCACTGAACTGGGAGCAAGATTAGTGACAATGTCCAAGAGAGTTAGGGGAAAATAATGAGGAATTTTTTTAATTGCTTATTTATTGAGTTTCAGTTTCCATTATATTGCTGAAAAGAAGTGGGACGCCATGTGAATATTCCAAATATCAGTCTGAAGGCAGAATGTAGGGTTTCCAGTGGTACAGGAAGTTTCAGAAAGAAGTGGCAATTCCAGAAGTCCTCCTTTATTTAAAAAAACAACAACAACAACAACAACAAAAAGAAACCCAAGTACAGCCTATTGCAGATCCAGCTTTTGGTCTATTTGGTATTGCACAAATGAGATTTGGCACATCACTAGTAAGACTATAATGTAAGGCTTTGCAAATGTAATTTACAAATACGATTTACCCTTCTTGAACTATCTCTGAAAGACTTAGGGGTTAGAAATTGCTTTTGAGCAACCAACCAAATTATTAGTAANGGGAGAAGGAAATTGCCTGAAACTCAGGAAACCAATGCCCCTCTGTAACTACCCCTCTGTAAAAGTACAGTGATTCTTACTTTCTTGCACTTTACATTCATTGCCTATTCTTTATTTTGATTAACAAATGCTATTTCTTAGTTTGCACATGTTTTGTGTTGACATGTGAAAGTTGGCAAAGCAAGGCATTTACTAAAATAAACATTTAAATTACACTATTCTCTATATGGTTGAAAGAATTCACTTATGCAGCTTTTATTTATTAAGGAGTCAATTAACACAAGTGGCAATTATATTTTAGATCAGATTCACCAGTTGGCATGGTCAAATTCTCTTCATGGGTACCTAGGCCTGAAATAAATCCATCCATCATGCTCCTTCTCTAGATCTGCATTTGTGGAGGTAAGAGTAGGATTTAGCTGTAACGGAAAAAGTTGAGAGTTCTTTGTCCAGAAATGAACTATTTGCTGACATTATATTGCCTTATAACTCAGGTTATTCTGTATGCTTTCCTCCATGCAGCCATTTTATACCCCGCCTTGCCCAGCAGAAAAGATTCCGTCATATTCAGGACACTGTAGAGTCAAACACTGTATAGTTTAGTGAGGTTAAATTCTATTTTTACTTGCTTTGTTTCTTTGTTATCAGCTGGCACATAGACCATAAATGACAAATATTATATTGAACTGAACTTGTATTATTTTTATTAAGCTGGTTTAATAATTTGCCTTTGGCATGTTTGTGGTTCATAAGGTCACATTACTTCATCCCCTCAAAAATGAATCCACAGAATTATTTGCCAGAGAGAAAACAGATCCTCAGAACAAAGCTGTAAGTTTTAGGTTTGCATTGCTTTACCGAAGTGACAGAAAAAATAGCAAGCAGTTATTTTACATCTTTCTTTCCATCTTAGGGAAAACAAATGACTAAATTTCTCAATATTTGCATTCTTCTTATCAGCATACATTCCAAACCTGTCAAGTGAATGGCAGGGGGTGGCAGTGCCTGTTGCATCTCTCCGCTTTTGGAAAAGATTAGAACTTCCTGACGGCACAGCCATACTGTAGTTCCCACAGCAGATCTCAGAAAATATGCTCTCTATGAGAGTGATTCATACAACTGTTTTCAGGTAAGTTCCAGAATAATGAACACAGCTTGTGTTATCTTTTAATTTTTCTCCTTCTTCCTCATGTCTAGATGTGTGTTATGCATTTATCTGTATGTTCATCTGTTCCCATTTGTCTGTAATTTTATGTGGTAGCATCTGTCAGTGGTACTTCTGTATAATAACATGTACAAGTGAGATCAACATTTGGGTTTAAGGACTGTGTTCAGTAAGTAGGGGAGTCTTGGATGACTCTTACTATTTCTTATGTATTAGCTACTGCATAGCTGAGAGGTGAAGAGGAATTTCTTAAATGTTTTGTATATGTGTAAAGATCAATATGCTGCTTTCTTGGGCCACTAAAAAATTGAAATCTAACTCCTTTTGGTCTGAAAAAAAATTTCTTACATAGAACAGAATTTTCTTTTGGCTCAATGTCTCCCCACCCCAAATGGCATTTGGTTGTTCATTAGACTTTATCAAGTTTTGAAATAGCTTCAGGAAGAACATATGAATTCATCCTCAGACAAAAGTGTAAACATTTATGCTGCCACTGAACTGGGAGCAAGATTAGTGACAATGTCCAAGAGAGTTAGGGGAAAATAATGAGGAATTTTTAAAATTGCTTATTTATTGAGTTTCGGTTTCCATTATATTGCTGAAAAGGNCAAGTACAGCCTATTGCAGATCCAGCTTTTGGTCTATTTGGTATTGCACAAATGAGATTTGGCACATCACTAGTAAGACTATAATGTAAGGCTTTGCAAATGTAATTTACAAATACGATTTACCCTTCTTGAACTATCTCTGAAAGACTTAGGGGTTAGAAATTGCTTTTGAGCAACCAACCAAATTATTAGTAACATTATTGTAGCCCAGGAGAATTTTCCCTTTTTCTGTTCTGTTCCAGATAACAATGCTTACTTATTAATTCTCAGTTCTGTTTTTCTGGGCTTTATTATGAGCAAGAAAGTCATCACATCTGAAAACGAAGATCTGTTTCCCCCAGTTGTGCTTGCACATATCTGACAAATTAATGTGTGCCTCATCTCACCATTCTCTCATTAAAGTTACTGTTAGTTTATTTATGGAGACATGAAGAAGTACCACTTGCTCCTGGTACTTAACTTGTTACAAATCTTTTTGCATCTAATGCATAACTGTGATGAACAGATCATGAAGATGACAAATTCCACTTAATTGATTGTATATTTTTCTAAACATTTTTAGTTATCTTCTAACATTAATAATAAGAAAAGGTATTGGGGAAAATAGTTGAGGTTTTCTTTCATCATCAACAGTACTAAGGAATAGAAGCATCTTTTTAAAGTGTTTTTCCTTTATTTCTTTGTTATACGGGAACGTACTTAATGCTCCTTATGTTTCTTTTGGGTGAGTGTTTTCCTCAAAAAAATGCTACTGTTATAATTCAACTCTGCATTAATTATTCATTAGAAAATATAGAAAATTCAGAAAAAATCTGATAGTCATATAAGCAAACAGTACTGTACACTTAACTGGCTGTACACTTAACGACCGAGTCAAGAGGGTGCAATTGCAGATGCAGGTATTATTGTAATGGTGCACACCAGCAGGGGTAAGTTCCTGTCTCGCCTTATAGCACGTCACAGCAAGCCTCAGGGAAAGTATAGAAAACATCCATGAGGACCGTTATACAGTTATCTGTGTTTGGGGTTTTTGTTGTGGTGGTTGTTGTTCTTTAGTTAGCTTTTTCTCTTTGTCTGCTTCTATAATAATTACAGATTCTTCAGACTTAGAGGTTACAGCTAGTCAGAAAGCTGAATCTTTGGTACAGGGAGACTGTTGCATTTTGAAAAGAAGTTGTCCTGATAAAGTAGTATTCTTTATCTATTTCACATCCCAAAATACCCTGTCAATGAAACTTCAGGATTGAAGACAGTTGAACCATCTTGACATGAAATTGTTTTGCAGTTATAGCAAAGAAATATAATTGTGCAATATTTTGTACCACATACACCTTTAATAACCATTGCAATATATTAAAGGTTAATATTTCATCCTATGTTGAAATAAACATGCTGACACAATATGCTTACTTTTTTTTCTACTAAAGAGAGACTACTTGATCAATTTTTTAAGTGTCTCCTAAGCACAGGACCAAGATAGGAATTCCAGGTCTTCTAGACTTGCCTTTTTTTAGTAATAATAACTTACATATTCTTAATTACAAAATGTTCTTAAACTCTGTGTGCCACCATTTTGTGATGATGAATTTGAGGGGTTAATTGTGCTTACTAATCCTTCTGTTACAGAACAGTTAAAATACTACACGTTCTGTCCAACTAGATGTTTATTAATTATTTTTTTATTAATGTAATAATTAAATTTAAGGGACGTAATAAATCCCTTTACTAGTAAGTTCTAGGAATTTGTAAGTGCTAACAAGGACTGGTGGAAAGAAGAGTCAGAAATATATTCTACATGTGTTTTATGCACCTGAAAACACTCTCCTTCCATAGAAAAACTCATAAGTGAGTCTTAGGGCATCTGTCTCAGCCAGGTTCCCCAGTTCCAAGCTTCACTGTGTTTTGCCCAGACAAATTCAAAAATATCCTGAGGATTCAGCATAATTAAACGAATGCTTCCTAAATGCACAGCAAATACTTTCATGTATACTGGAATTATTACAAAGATATATGTGTGTGTATATACTTATATATGTATATATATTAAATCTAGAAGGGATCCTGTTGTAGCACTCAACCCACACTAAGCAGCCTTTTCTTAACATCACCCAAGCTGGTCTAAGTAGTAGTTTTGATGAAGGCATTTCATGGTCTTGTTTTACTGAGACTGGTCTATAACATAATCACAAAGACTTATTACAAATTGAAGAAGTATGCTGACTTGGTTGATAAATGAGATGGATATAAACCAGTGTAGGTGCAGGCTGGCTAGTACACACATAACAAATGTAACATTTGCAAGCCAGGCATATGCTATGATATGCTCAGTGCTGCTCCAAGAAAGACCTTAGGAAAGCCCATGCAAGCTGCTTAAAAAGCTCGTTGCCTATCTTATTCTTGTGCAACTGGGAATGCATTTTACACATTAATAGAGGATTCCTGAGGTCATTCATGCATCTAGGAGATAGAGAACTCACATTAACAGGGAATTGCATAGAATGATAAAGTGCAGAATCTTGTGGTACTTCCACACTTTCAAGTAAGATCATCACATATACTTCAGAAGGAAGTGCTAATTAAAAGTATAAAAGAGCATATGTGATATTTGTGAAGCTGTTACCCAAATTTGTATTGATGCATCTGTTATGCAGTGCAATTAGTCATAATTTAATGAGGAAAAAAGATATCTGAGGTCTGCACTTCTAAAACTATGTCTCCCTTGCACTCCCTCTTTCCCCAAAAAATCAGCCACAGATGATCAGTGGCAAAACTACTTATCATTTCAGCCAGTCTACAACACACATGAGGACTTAGTTGTTGTATTTTTGCATTGATCAATATACGACATCATCAAACTTCTTTTCAAACTTTTAAAACTGGAAGTGACAATGGATTGTTTAATGTGGAACAGAAGGGAAGATGAGAATAGGTGTTATACATAGGTGTTCTTTGCATACCCCTTGTTAGTATGTCTTCGTATGACATACTGACACAGGTACCTATCTTACTGGGCCTTTTTAAAGTGAAATTAAAGGAAAAATATGAAGGGTACATTTTGTAAATGCAATATTGTAATTATCGATCTTGCTAGGATAAAGAGTTAATTCACTGGAAATTTTCTAGGTGTAATAAAAAAAAATTCTTCTTTACAATGACCTTGTCTTTCCTGAAGAAATATATATGCCCATGACTTTAGGATATCTGTTTTATTAAATGCCATTGAATAGTTATCATTACTCTGGCTTCACGATGTAGTGAGGATTATAGATTTTAGTTATGTGTGTATGTGTCCCCCGTTGCAAACCACCTCTCCATGTATCTAGGATTTAAAAAGATTAATAAAAGTATGTTTTTAATTGTCATAACTACAATGATAAATGTTATTATTGGGCTTCATCAAAACTAAGAATTTATATGTAACATTTCACACTATCAACAGTTCAAAACCATGATTAGACATTAGATCCATAAAGGACCCTTGGCCAGAAGCAGTATACAGGAAATATATCTCAGTGATGCTAATCTTTAAAAATTTATATTGTTGAGTTACTCTTACAGTGGGTTTGGCAATATTTCTTGGTGCTTATTTTTGCATGTTGGATTCCCTTTTTCTGCATAATCTTCTCTTTCTTCTATGAAATATTTTCCTCCCTAACTAAGGGAGAGAGGCAAGTCTATCACAGACCAGGGCTCAAGTAAAACACGTGACTTCTACACAGTGTTTTACTTTTCTATATCCCAGCATGTTTTATTACTAGGCATTCTTCCAGTTCCACATGTATAAAATGCATTGTATGACTCCTAAATACATAGATGAGAAAGTATCTATATTATACTGTTTTGATTAATGTAGGCTTTAGCACTAAATGTATCAGGTACTATTTTCTTTTTCAGCTGTTATTGGAGGCTTAGGGGATGTTTTTCATGAATAGTGTTTCAGAGCGCTATGCTCATAATTAGAGCTAGGTGACTTATTCATCCCAAACAATACTTACTATGAATTTATGCTTGCCATTTCCCACAGGAGCACTAGTTGTATTATGTTTATTGAATAGGATAGTACACTGCTTTCCAAGGTTTCTGTATTTCTGGGTTACAAAGTGCACTTATAAATTTTGTATCCTGAGATGTTTGTTTTCCCTTAGAGATGATGGAGGACGTTGTTCCCTCAGGAGTAGCACTGAGGAGTTACTCCTGATTATTGTCTGGTAATTCTGTCTGGTTGGCTGAAGCAAAGGAGAGGTTTCTGAAGGTGTGAGCCTTCTCTACAGGGTATTATGTTCTGTCAGAATAGTCCACAACTGATCAATTTGTCATTCATGCACTTTGTTGGTTCACTCGTGCTATTTTGATCTGGACAACTTGTCTTCATGAATGTTATTCATTGTAATCTTAGCACCTCCTTTTGAGGTAAGCAAACCCTTTTTTATCTCTGGCTTCCACAGTGTTTGTAAACCGACCTGACCTGAGCTAGAGGTGTTAACATGGCCTGACATCTTGCCTACAGAGTCACAAGGAATGGGTATCCGTGGTTTTCCATGAATAATATGGCTTGTGCATCTATCTGGGTAATAGGTTACAGTATGTGTTATTGTTTGCCCCAGCTCACAGCTCAGTTTCACCCAGATGTTTGCTCCCACCCACCAGAATGAGGGAGAGAACAAGTAAGAAAACTTGTGAACTGAGATAAAGACAGTTTCATAGGCAAAGTCAGGCATGCCAGAAAAAAAAAAAAGGCAAAGCAAAGAATTCATTCACTTCTTCCCATCAACTGTCTTCTTCCTTCTTCCTCCTGCTTTTATTGC
>WAAB01021336.1:0-39356 GCA_013389865.1 Piaya cayana
TGTAATGTTGTCTGTTATACTGCAGATCTGTTCAATGCAGAAAGAGACAACAGAGAATACCTGCACTGTAAAACAGAGCCTGGTGCAAAGATCGCCCACCAAAATAGCTCTGCATTGGGAAACAGTCTAACACCTCAACACAGCAGTCTAACTAATTTTCCCTGCAGAGAAATTTAGACCCTAGTGGAACTGCAGTGCTGTTGCCTAGATCCAAATTGCTGTCTCAGCACAGCACTGCTCAGCTATTCCAGCTGTAACTGGAGCTAGCTCCAGGACATCTGAGCTATGAAGTATAGATGTGCCACCTATGTGCAAGCCCAGAAAACACCGGGATGCTCACTATTTTACATAGATCGTATCACCTCTAGACAACAAGTTTGCATAAAGAAATGAATAAGCGAATAACAAAATATTTTCCATGCTTCTGTTCAGCAGTATAAAACGACTTGTGTTAAGGGGTAGTACATTAGAAATGTAGCAGGCATAAGAAGACATAGCAAAATAATCTATTTGCAATCCCCCTGGAAGACCCCTTAGTGTCATTCCCAGACTGAGTTAAGCAGGAAAGCAGACTGCAAGCTGCTGAGTTAGCTTCAGAAGGGCTTGGCTTTAGGCTATCACTGCATGCTGTGGAAATGTAAATTAATGCTCATGTTCCTTAATGATTTTTTAGGAGAGCTGTTCTGTAAATGCTCTGCTTTGATGCAGTACTGCAGGATCAGAGCTTGCCATCAGTAAGCATATACTGTCTACCTATCTTCCCTTTCATAACGCAGGTCTACAAACAATTCCCTCCTCAGAGCATCTTCCTCTATCAGTTTTTCTCACTGCCTCCTCTATTTCTGTGCCATTTTGGAAAGCTGGTTACTGTTCCTCCCAGCACTGGGGGCACAATGTTACTTACAACCAGTCTTTATTTTTACAATTTGGGGGTGTACGCTCTGAGCTAAAGAAGACTTCTGTCTGAACTGAATTTTATAGAGGTTTTCCTAAGTCACAAGGCTCTTCAGAGTCTGATTATCCCAGCAGGTCCATGTCCTGGGCTGAGTATTAAATCGGAAGTAATCTTTAGTGCAAGTCTCAAAGTCACTGACTCAGTACTGACATTGAGATGTATTAGCCCTGCTAGCACTGACCTGCCACAAGGCCCTTCTCACCCCAGATGGCAGTGCGTACATTAGCTGCTTCTCAGCTCTCTGACTATAGCAAATTGAGTTGGTTCCTGTAAGCAAACCTCATGTTTACCAACCAGTCACACAGCAGCCAGCAATAAACAGGAAGGGGGGTGGGGGGTGTTAAGCAAATCAACCTTAGACCCACAGCCTCTTTGCTATCTTGTTTATTAAAGTTCATGTATTTAGATTCAAAGATAATGTCCCTGATTTATAAAAACTATGAGCCAGAGCTTTGCAGATTGGAAGTACCACTGTGGGCTTGTCCTGCATTTCCCCCCAGCATTCACTATTGGCAGTTATCGGAAACATTATGTTGGGTGTGTGAACTCTAAGGCTGGCCCAGTGCATCTTGTCTTATGTATTAAACTGTTTCAAAAGTTGAGAAAGTAATTTCTTTTAAGTCTGTTGTCCCTGTAGTAAATAAAATATTGGTGATAATGTCCAGTGGGAAAAAAAAGAAACCAGTGAAAAATTGGCAGACTGGGTAGAAGGCAGTGTGAGTGCTGGGCACAGCAGCAGAGATTAGCCTAAGGAATGGGCAGAACAGGGCAGGGAGGGAAGAGGTGGCTGAGGGGAAAAGAGAGAAAGGTTGTTATCTGGAATTCATGCTTTGTTCCAGCTGTGGCTGAATCTGCAGGCATGGTTATGACAGCTTCACAGAATATGGAAAACCTTCCAGGAACCCCTTCACTGGGTCAGGGATGCAGCCACTGCACCTCTCAACCCTCTGACTGGGATCACATCAGGCACCATTTACACATCAGCTTTCTTGTTTAGTTATACCAGCAGCATAGTAGAGGTGTCTAAGAGGGGGATTTATCTCTCATAACTTCACGTATATATATCAGTGCTGCCAGAGGGGATCTAGTTAATAAAACTACTGAAGCTGAAGGAAGTATTATCTAATCGAACACAAGCATCATATGAGATGAGTCATACCCTGGTCTCAGCTACATTACCTAAACCTGTAGGGACAAGGCACAAAATCTGATGTGCCTAGCTCAAATGCAGACCTTTGTGTGTGATTAGAGGTGAGTGTGATACTCAGATTCCAAAAATTAAGTAGTCCAGAATGCAGTGAGGACCAACCATGGCACAACAGTGACAGCAGCAGTCACACCAATATGTAGCCGGGCAACGTGGATAAAAGGAAAACCTGTGAGAATAAATCAAATTCTCAAAGCACTACAATAGCACAGTGGTTAAATAGTACAATTTTGACTGGCATACTTAAACGATCAAGAAAAAAAATCAGAATTTGAAGATTTGCTGTGCTAAGCACTGTATAACCATCGAAGAAAAAGGTTCTCTGTACCCCCCCGAAGAACATATGAAGGAGCATTTAGGTCTGTGCATGGTCACGGCCAATTTTCACTGTCTCTTTTATTCCCCCACCAGTTCCAGGAGGGTCTCACCATCATCCATTTCTCTCAAGGGGTTGTGCTGAAAGGCAGTAATAAGATTTTGTCAAATGCTTGCATTAACATGGGGGTGCCTTAGAACAGGGCATATATTGTTGCTTGCAGACCTTCTGACTTTGCAAGGCCAAGTTTGTACCAATTCAGGTTTCCTTTCAGGTGATATCAGGTTGTTTCAGCATGTCTCAAGAGCTTCAGCCAAGGCTTTAAAACAGAACATATTAATAAAGAAAAAATTTAGAAATATTCCCCAAGCATATGGGAAAAATCTTTTTCATATTCAAGAATGCAAGCATTTGAGGGAAGTGGGGAAGAGATGTAGTTAAGACATTTGCAGAACTCCTTTTTCACCCAGTAAACACAGGAAGGAACTTAAACGTTAAAACAGGCTCAGAGCAATTTGATAATGAAAGCAGGAAAAATAAATTAAATATGTTTACTTTTTGTGTACTCCAGGTGTGAGTTTACGTGTGTGTTAAGCACCCATCTCCATGCATTTACAAGAGCTCTTCGTTCCGTCTTTAAAACAATGTCACTTGGCTTTTTAATACAAATAGAAGAATTAGAGAAATGCAAGGGTTTATTTGCAGCTGCAGATGAAATCTTCAAAGAAAGCCCAGGAGGCTTATTAAATTTGGAGCTGGAAAAAGGGAAAAAAAAAAAAGTAACTCAAACATGGACATAAAACCCAGTATTGGCAACGAGGGATGTGACTCTCATGAGATGGCCTGAGGGAAGAAAATAATCTGGAAAGAACAGAAAAGAACAAAGCGGAAATAACTGGATTTAAAGGAGCTTACTTGACTAAGAGCTTCTCAAATACCTGTAAAATCTCATAGAGATATGTTAAATCCCACAAATAAGGCAGCAGCGTAAGTGTCCAGAGAGCATATTATTATTACTTAGCTAAAAATAACTAGAATATACATTCTTTAAAAGTCAGCCTTCTGTAAAAATGGAGAACTGTAGAATTAAAGGAAGACTTGGGAAATAAATCATAAATAAAAAATCATATCAACAATCATTTCAAAGAGAAGCAAACTAGCCCATTAACCTTCAGTGCTCTGTTTTATCACTCTATAAGCTATATTACAGCCAAAGGATATTAACAATGAAGCAAACCAGGTCAATTTAGGACATGATTTATTTTGAAAATCCTTTGTAGTATGTTTAACATGAGCACATTTCACTGGATCATTCAAAACAGTCACATAGAAATCAAGAGAAACTTTAAACGTGTGTATGTTTGCAGCACTCGGTGAAACTGATCAAATAAAATCCCTGACTTCATTTTGGGCAATATTAAGTGAAATTATTTTCACTCCTCCTTTGCCTCCAGGGGCAGAGTCTTACCGAGCAATTAATAGGTGTTTAAATCATCAGCACTGAGGAGAAAAATTTGCAGAGTAGAGATGGTCTCCACAGAAGAAATAAGAGTTTAGACTGTTGGTTATGGCTCTCAGTAAGCAAATGATGATGAATATTGAGGCCATGCTGGTTCTGATAACCCTTTTCTTTTTTTTACTTTAAAAGATTTAAACTGCATGCTGCAAAGTGAGCATTCACATCTGAGCACCATGTCTAAATGAAACTGTTGCTATTCAAAGCACAGCTAGCATTTATACATAGAAATGCAGCAAGAAATGCAGGACTTATCTTCATTCCAGATTTAAATTAACCTTATAATGTTGTAAATTGAATGTTGTCTTTGAATTATATCCCGCTTACACACAAAAACTTCACTTAAGTATGATGTGGAGCAGATACAGGATAGAAATAGGTCAGTGCTGCCAGTCCTCACACACTTTCCCATAATCCAAATGTAACAAGAAAGGATTAAATTCTCCCCTAATTTACAGTGAAACAGTTTACAGAAAAACCTCCTGTATCTTTTCTAGCAATTCTAACCCAGACCAAAATGATCTCTGTAGTTGTCTGCCCCAGCAATCTGTCAGAGACTCTCCTTTCTCTTTTTTTTCTCTCCTAGCAGGAGGAGTAGAAGTAAAAGCATATTTTTTTTCCCTAAAGTGTAGTCTCATGTGCATTAATTAGGATTTGCACACTGCCAGATCACTCAGCAGCACAAATTTAATATTTATCACATGTGGGCATATGACCACACTTCTGTCAAATCAAACAGAGCACATGATGGAGATTTTACTGTCTTTTTCTATTAACACAAATGTTATGTCAGCCTGGGGAGGATGGATGATGTCTGGTCTTTCACAAAGCCAGGCAATATTAAGTTAACCCTTTATATTACTCTGAACCAACCCAAGACGGCATCAAGAGTAAGTAGGAGATAAGTGCTTTGCAACCTGGGGCTGTGGCATTCTGGATGCTGTTAGGAAATTCTGAAAAGCAGACAGGGCTATACCAGCCAGTCAGAGCCTCAGGCATGACAGTGCACAAGCCCAGATGATAGGTTACACTGCATTTTTAAACCAGATTTGCACTTGGCTTCCTTGGCCAAGTCACATGTTGCCAGCCTGTGAGGCCTTACAGGTGATGAGATTGTGGTGTTGTCTGCCACTGCTCTACTTCACACAAGAACACTTCAAACTGACATAAGATGACTAACGGAAAATAGATCTAAAATAACACTTATTGAGCATTGTGAATGCTTCACTGTATGACATAATGCGCACAAGCAGGACTTGTCCCACTGGATCAAGAAGGAAAGCTGAGCCATCTCCTGTCTTTCCCTTACAGACTGCTACCACCTTGTGGCCGTTCTGTTCCTTATACTGACAACAGCAGCTGAAGCGTTTATAAAGGTTAATTCTGTTTTTCCCTATTCGCTGTTGGCTGTTCCACTGAAGACATGATTTTTTAGCAAAAGAGGTGGCAAACCCACGGCACTGTGGGAGAACTGTGTCACTGTAGAAAAAGTAATATTAAAGCAAAACACAGCAAAAGCCTTTTTCATAAAGTCTACACAAGGATATAAAAATCACACTGTCTGCTCCATTGTGCAGATGCATATAAAACTTTTTTTAATGCAAGATAGCAAAGATGCTTTAAAAAAACCAAATTAACTATTTGTGAAGAACAATTTCTGTAATATCAAAGCTTTAGGGTACTCATCCTGAAATCCTACTGTCCTTGATTCATTCAGAAGCAAATTAACACTGAGAAACAGTTTGTAATATAAAGCTTAATAAAACATTTTAAATCAAGCTGTTACCAACACAAACTTTTTTTCCCCTCAAGAAAGAATATAGGGGTTCATAGCTTCTCACCAGAGGTACACAAAGATTCCCAGAGACCCAAGATTAAAGTTTAGGCTGCGAACCTTACCCTGACAGCTCAGCATTTCACTTTCAAGCTCCTGTAAAGGACAATGCTGCCCAGTGGGCAGTGTAGATTTATGATAAGGCTTCCACTCTCAGTTCTACCACTCCATCCTCTGGGCAAAGTCACTCCTGCCTCCTGTCTCCCCACCTCTCTTGTTCATCTCTCTAAAGAAAATGTGGACTCTTAGGAAAACACAGCATCTAACACAATATGACTCTGACTGAGACGATGATTTTTAAGTACTGTAATAATAGAAATAGCAGTACATAACTGAAATATGAGCATATGGTTATTTTTATTTGTTTTGGGATTATTATTTATACAATAGAAGCAAATCTCATCATTTAATTGACACTCTGGGAAACCAAAAGAGCAATTTGGGAAATATTGACTGGTTAATATTACTTTTGAGCCTACAAAACAGAATAATTTTTAAGACCTGCTTCAGGAGTTTTCACCACTATTTGCTCATATTATACATATATTTAGTTACATTAAACATACCATTTTTGCTCTTAATAAGTAGGGAAACATTATGATTCAAATTTATTTTCTCAGAGACTTGAGTTCTTTTAAACATTTTAATAGCATGGGATGGGTGTTCCACACTTGCATGCATTTGAGGACCATCTTCACTACAAAGAAAAGAAGGTGCACTGCTTTCCAGTGCTGAAGAAAGAGGGTTCGACTCTAGAGGGGGTTATATACCTGTGATGTGATCTTTGCAAGGCTGAAATAACTTCCCTACACATGTTAAGAAGCAGTGACACACATTTTTATCTACAAATTGATATAACCGTAAGATATTTGCTGATACTTCTGATACAGATGTGATGTATCAAAAACTGGGAACTGTTTGTGGACCTAATAGGTGTTCTGTAATTATACAGACCAAAAATGCATGGTAACACCTCACCAACAGACAGGTTCAAATTCTCTCATTCAGTCAGTAGAAGTGTATTCCCACCCTCCACGGCCACTTTTGTGACCACGTCACCTCCGTGACTTTCTCTGGGCAAGTTTCAGGGTACTGGGCAGTCACACCTACCAGTAATCACAGAAATCCTGGGGATGAATATTCACACTCAACAAACTTGGACTCTTAATTTAACCAGGAGTTTTCTGCCAACCCCTTTATAACTGGTGGAGGAAAGCTGGCCTTCCAGAGATCAAATCCAACCTGATTCAAAATTCAGTGCTCTGGATTGTTCTTTAGGAGGGCTTGTCCTCCAGAACAACAGAAGCTGAGGGACTCCAGGTAGTTTGCATAGGCAATTGCAGCATCCAGAAGCACAGTTATTCCAGAGCTCCTGTCTAATTTCTTCTCTCTGCTGGTCCTTCATTCTTCTCTTTACCAACTGATACCATTCTAGGAAAGCAATGTGCAGGTCTGCTCTTCTTCACACTGTGCCTTTCTTCACTCTCTGTTTTTCTCAGCAANATAGTAATAAAAGCAGTAATAATAAAATGTGCTGACATTTTCCATAGGATTCCAAATAAGCTGTTCCCTGCTGTAGTTGAATACTTGATGTGCTTTGTGGTTTAATGAATTAAGTGTTCATTCAACACTACTGTTAAATCCAATGTGATTTATAGGTTGGAGCATTAAATTTACATTACAGACCTAATTGACACCAAAAAAGAAAAGATGCAGTTAAAACTGTTATGTACATGTTTCACTCACACACTTCTGGCTTCCCTTCCACTGTTCCTCTAGGTCCTAAGTTCAGCAGTTTCACTGTAGAGTTTTCATTCCAGTGGAGGGGAAGAGTACTTTGTTGCTAATTCTTGGCCTCTGGAGTTCTTTGCTGGGAAAAAATACCATGTTTGTATGAATGATATCTTCTCCCTCGCTCTAGGATCCAAGTAATTCTGGGGTCACATTTGTGCTTTAGCTAGCTCACTCTTACACCTTTCTCTTTCTTCCTCATTCTGTAGCTCCATGTTGCAATTGAATTTACCACATAAGGTGTTCTTCACATATGCTAGATATGATTTCTTTCTTTTATTTGTTACCCCTAAAATGAGTTTTGTCAAACTCTAGGTCTACAATTCTACACAGAACAACTATTTGCTGTAGTGGTCTGTACAAGCTTATCATTGTACCAAAAAGACAGCAAAAGTAAAACAATTAGACATACATACTTGGTCAGTCAGGGAATTCTCTGTGTCAGCTAAATTAAGTGAAACAAAGCTGCAGGCAGATAAAGAAAAGTTCAGACAGAGTAAACCTAACAAGCCTTAATCCTAAGATCTTGCAAATCCATTAGAAATCTCACATTCTGTTAATAGCAATGTCTGTACTGTACTTCAGGGCTATACAGTTAAATATGTCAGCTAATAACTGCTTTTATGCAGTCTGTATAAAAGTCATACTACAAACCCATTTTGAGACAGTGAAGACTTGAGCAATCCCTATACTCTATAAATTTAACCAACTGCAATTTGGAAGCAGTCAGTAGAAATCAGAAATGCACAGATGAAGGACTGAGATATCTATGCCTTTCTAAATAGATCCCATTATCTAGAATAGAATGCAATAGGACTGCTCCGAGTATTACATGAAGGAAATGCCTACTGTCAGAATGAATTGGTGTTCAACAGATCTTTTATATCCCAGGCAGGCATGAGTTACATGGAGACACTGTATCATAGCCACCCAGCATCTGTGTGGTCCCCAAACACTGACTTCACTCTATTTGGAGCATCACTTTTCCTAATGATACCAATGCTGTCTAATGTTCACCATTGTTATCCCCACTGACAGTAAGAAAGCTGTATAGGGAACAGAGGTAAGTTTGCACAGTGAAAGCTACTCTATATGTATTGATATGTATTTTTATTTTGAGTTGTAGTAAAGATCTATTCACAGATCCAAATAAATGAGCTTCAAAAGTGCACTTCCCTATTTACATACAACTGGTATGGATAGGATTAACTCCTTTTCAATGTGTCCTTCATATTGTAAAGAATGTAAGACAATCTTCCTGCCTGTACTACTATGGATCTCTCTTTTTTTTTTCTTTTCAGATTGTTTGTCCACTATCTGTGAGCCATTGTATGCTACAACAGATCTGGAGATGATGCTGCCATACCAAGCTCCTGACAGAGGCACTGTGATTTATCTAAGAGAAGAAGATAGGGACACCCTGAGAAATCTTACTATCAGCTGCTTGGATCTCATTTAAGAACCTAATTCAAAGCCTGATGAAATCAATGTGGTTTTCTATTGTTATTTTAAAGCACTTGGAAGCAAATTATTTTCCTATAGATACGGAAGGATTTTATTAACACAGTTGTCTTATCAATCAAAAGTTCTGCTTGTACTGTTAATTTTCTCAGAAGTCCAGCTCACCTCAAGCCATTGTTCTCAGTGAATAACAGTATGAACCAGCCTAAAATGAGTTTGTTGTGAAAATATGAGTGAAGAATGATAACTTATCAGCCAAAACAGAAAGTGAAAAAAATGACAGTTGTGTAACTGTAAGATCAACACTTATGTCTGTGTTGGAAGAATATTTTATTACCCTGTTTGTTATAAGGGTTTTGCCAAGACTTATAAACAAAATCTGACCAGATTGAATCAGTGTTTTATTACTGGCTTCTAAGTCTGGCAAAGATTAATTGGACAGAATTAAAGGAAGTTATTTGCCTTATTTCATCATCACCAGTTGATTGTCAGAGTTATTTATACTTCCCTTTTTTTGCTAGGTTGATGAAGGTGCCTTGGATGAACTTGGAACTTTTAGCAGTTGTCAGTTTTGGTCCTGGGCCACTCCTTATCCAGACCTCCAGTCACAGGGACATCAATATTCTGGGTATAAAATGAAACCTTTGGGTATTGCACTAAACCTCCAGTTAGTAAATTAAAGCCCACTGGTTTAACTTCTGTAACAAATTAATACAAACAAGACCCTTGTACAAAAAGCCAGTGTAAGAATTAGTACATTTCACGTTTTTCATCTAGTTACAGACTGGTTTATATAAGATCGATCTGTGTTCTTCCAAATTAATGTTTTGGCATGTAGATCCCTAGATTAGAGGGGATGAGCACTGCATTTCTCTTTTTTGTTCCATGAGAATTTCTCTCTCTGTCTTACTGTATGGAGACAGCTTGCTCTTGTGGGTGCCCTGTAATTAATTTTAATTATGCCTATTGAAGTGCTACTGACCCTCAGCCACATATTCAGCTGCTGTTACCTGAGACACATGTGCTTATTACTGTTTCTTTATTTCTTCCACTGTGGATTTCCAACTTCTGCTCAGAGCAAAACTCCAGGCAACAAGCTATGGTGCCATCACATCTTCCATGTAGAGCTCTAATTTGACACCAATCGGGCATTGTGCTAATGGGTTGCTAAGCCCCGATGTGTCTACCTGCAAATTTTCTTTTAAAAGTTAGTTAAGCAATAATACTTTGCAGAATCTGATGTTTCCAGTTTGATGTAGTATTCACTGCCATCTATGCTTCAGTCTCATAATTGTGCAGCATGTTATTCAACACATGTACACTAATGAAAGAGCAGTGGGTTTTAGCTGTACAGAATGCTTGTTTGGACATCTACAGAGTTGGTTGTATATAACTGAGCCTGAGGGTTAGAACAAACACATGGACGAAGGATGATAATGGATAGACTCATATCTCATTTATGTGCAGTGACAAGTGTTTTATTCTGGAGTGAAATGAGCAGTTTGCCTCTAATCTAGCAGATCAAAGGTTTAACTTAGAGCTCAGAATACGAAACTTGTATTGTTTTCTTCCTCTTTAGGCTATACATGAGCTTCAGTGTAATTTATTAGCTCAGCCTTATTTTTGAAGTGGAGAAAAAAACACACACTTCTGTGTTGTGTCTTTCCGTATTGTGACATCTATAGTCACAACAGGAAACAAAACGTCTGCATGTATGGTTGTGGGAGAAAGCAGCAAGCAAAAGCACCATACCTCCATCCACGTGCCTTCCTGCTCTTTCTGAGCAAATGCTGGCCAGATAAGGTAAGCAAATGTCATCTCTGTCTTGCTCCTATTGATGCTGCAGGCTGCAGAGAAACACCCGTTTCAATATGAAAGGCTTGGAGTAAACAGGACAGCATTTCTGTGAGGCTTACAACTGGTGCTGAACTGCAAGGAAATAGAGACACAAGATTTTAAGTGTCATTGGAGAAGTAGGAGAAAACTACTGGGAACAAGGAGGAGGATGTTCTGTGAGAGGACTGAGGAGGGGGGAGGAAAGATGTGTGGAGCAGAACTAAAAGAAACCTAGGTGGAAGCCATCTGGATAGATAACATATATTTCAATAACTAAGTTTTCTCTAAGATGATGTTGTCCACTTTTTGCAGGTTAGCAAAATTAAAGTGTGCAGGTTTGTAAAATTAAAACGTAGATCTGGAACGCAGGAATGTGGAAAACACATTTACATTTCTACAGCTAGTCTTGCTACAGAAAAATCTACGAATGGTTGGAATGAATGCTGCGGAATACTGTTGGCAATCAATGAATTTGGGAATTAAACAAAGTAATGCTCATCTTTTACAGTAGCCAAATTTATGACAGCCTAGACTCCTGCAATCTTGTTGCATGCCAGCAACAGGCATGCTAGTCACTGTTTGCTATGACTTCTTGTCTGTTTAAATCTCTGTCCTGAATGACACTGGGAAAGAAACACTAGAGTTTGTCTGGCTTTATTTTGAAGAACATTATGATTAAATCAGTCAAAATAGCAATTAACAAATTAATAGTCTATAGAGATACAGCAGCAGTGCAGAGCAATGTAGAGCAGTAGTATTAATTTTCCCTAGAGCTTAACTCAGCTTGTACAGAAGAAAGAATTTTCATTCCAAAAGAAGGTGACTTTCTACCTTTCAGGTTCTGCAGTACAGCTGAGTAAGCGATACAGAGTCAGGGTGAGGACGAGGAGGGCACCAGTTTAAGCATAAGAAGTATCATCCCTATTTGTAGGCTGGTATTGCCCATATTTTGCAGATACTCAGTTGAGTGTTCAGTTTTTTCTCACATATGCAGGCAAACCTCATAGGGTTCTCACTGGTGCAAAGTGCTGTCGGCATCAGAATATCCCATTTCCTACTTGAAATTTCACAGACAAATGCAGCCCCAGAGTTAACAAAGTGCTTTCATTGGAGTCCAGTGAGACAGTTTATTTTCCTGAAAGTTAAATTTACTCATTTTGCAGAAAAGAACAGGTTGAAATATAGTTTCTTGTCCTTGTTTACTTGATGTTTATTTCTTTGGTGCCTGTGATTACCATAGTATTACTCAAGATCCTCTATATCCTGTAGATAAGCAAACCAAACTTTTGTAGTGTATTACTTTCAGAAAGCTTTTGGATGAATTTCAGCCAACAATAACAGCTCCTCTAAATTGTTACTTCCTGATCATGACGTGCATAGAGTAAATAAATAACATTAAAAGGGGAAAGCAGCATGAAGATTTTGTACTAAGAGTGTATAAAACCGAAGTGACTTCTGTCACAGTTTGCAAAACCTGCAGACAGGCATTGTAAATGACTGAGTTGGTTGTCCAATTGCATGACTTAAAGTTTTAGATCTAGTATCAGAGATAATAACTGGAATTAAGATGTGATCAGATAAGCTTTGGTGAGTACACTTGCAGAGAGGAAAGCTGCCACAGATCTCTCTATGTGCTCTGTCCCTCTCTGGATGCATTTGTCCCTGGAGGAGTTATATGGAGAACAAGTTTCTGCAAAATCCAACAGTTCCACTTAGGCTCACTGCCATCTAGAGTTTACATAAAGCTACAGGGGGTTGTAATTTAAGAAGGTAAATTCCAGACATGATTTCCGCTCACCCACCCCACCCATTTCTAATGGAAGGATGTGAGGGTGATGCCAGATTTTACTGTTTATCCACATCTTGAAATTTCTTCTCCTGTTCCACTCAGTGTTAAAAAGCCAAGCTGGAATTCCTGTCACTGTTGCCATAGTATTTCCAGGACTACATTAGTTACAGAAGGTCAATAGTAGTGGGTTGGATGAAAAGTCTCTTTTGCACAGTACCAAGTTTGGTAGCAGATGTTTTTTCCTTAATGTACCCTCTGTCATGTTTGTCTTATAACACTACCTTTGGAATTAAGTTTATTCATATGTGAATGATAAATACACATGGGCATATTTACAAGCACTCAATTTAAAAAAAAAAAACAAAAAACAAACAAACAAAAACATTGTTCATGAAAACTTTGGAATGAAAACAGGAAATGGACTAACACTAGCAGCATCTTCCGTTAACACCAAATATCCTGGGCCTCTTGGTACTTCTCCTCTCTATGTGTTTTCTTGCCTCACCTCTTCTCATCTAGTTGGCAGTATGCCTGTGTATGGGGTTGTGACATCGGGATGGCAACTGTGGAAACTGGCAACTTAAGGAAAAATTTGCATAAAAGTATGAACCTTTCCACTTTATTTGCCAAAAATAGCCTCCTTTGCATTGAAATACTCCCCATGCTAGTCAGTGGAATTGATTCCAACTTTTTCTGATATCCATAAGCCTCATTTTCTTGTGATCTATAATTGACAAACACAATTGCGGCAGGAGGGTTCATGTGATGTCTGTGACTTGTCGCAGATGGAGAAATAAATTGATGCACTTCGCTCTTGAGAGAGAAGCAGCAATGTGTCTATTGAGATAAAGCACAGTTTTAGCAAAACTTGACAATAAATGTGACAATACTATGGTAAGGTACACTTGATTTTTACTTCACAGAGGACAGAGTCAGATAAAACTACCAGGGAGACCCTTCTGTTGAATCATGAAGTTCAAAAACGGCCTCTTTTCTTTCTAAACTTCTTCTCAGAGAGACATTTAGGTGCAGCTGGATCCAGACTTAGTCTCAGGGCAGTGATTTATGTCTAAAGGATTATACATGCTCAATCAATTCCTTTATACCTCTTAGCAAAGATCACAAAGTTTCAGTCCACTTATTCCTAATACACTAATCGAGAGTCTATTACAGCAAGGATTCTCTCAGCCTCAAGAAGTAAACTTGAGAGGTGTCCCTTCCAATGTGCAGCCTGCCATCATTTCAAAGGGCTCTTGGGCTGTTCACTATTTATGGAATAGGATGATTGATCATAGTCATATTTACATACTGACTGCAGATGCCAGTTTCTTCCAAATTCAGCTTGAGTTGGACACTGGGCAATGGTGTTTCCAGGAGGGTGCATTACCATAGTTCAGCCCTTGTCTGCAGTGTTGCTATCTTCCTCCCCTGAAATCACTGTGAGGCAGGTGCAGAAATCACGACCATCACTGACCATCACCGTCCATCAAGCTGCAGTTTGAATAGGCCACCACATAAGCCCCATATCATAACTGTTAAAATATCTCTGCATGGTAGTCATCCCAGGGATTGGGATTAAATTGAATTAACTGTATTCATGCATCTTTCATACAATGACTTAAAGTGCTTTTGCTGGATGCACGTCAGCAAAAAAAACCACATCAGAATGATGCTGTTGCTATGTTCGTCAACTCAGTTTAAAGGAACATCACAATTTCCGCAACACTTTCTTAATTTTGTTCTTGTTGTGATCATGTGCATTTTCCCATGTGGATCTACTGCAGTGACTAATTAAGGTTATTAGATCAAAAGACTTACCAAAATTTCTGTTATTCTAAATGTAAGAATTCAAAGCCATTTGAAAAAGGTGAACAGCAAGGAATATCACAGGTATAGCAGAGTTTTTGACAGAAATTTATGCTGGAGACTTATATAGTCCTCAACAGCACTTTCCTGATCATCAGCCAGAAAACTATGTGGTCCTCAAGCATAAAACAGGGGCATTGTTATTGTTGTCTAAAGGAAGCAAACTATCATTTGGAAAGAAGTCACATTAATATTTTGGTAGGGTAATATTATTTTTATGTACATAAATATAAAAATGCTAGCTGTTTAAATAATGCTTTCCTTGGCTCAATAGGTAGACCAGTGCTTCCCAAGCTTTATGCCTTTTATGCCAATCTTTGTTTCCAGAAACCCTAACATCAGTGAAAAAGTGCAGCAGCAATTAATACTGCTGAGAAAGCCTGGCTCACCAGGTTCCCAGACTAAAAATAAACAAGCAAGATTAAGTAGGAAGCGAGGTCCCCTGTTAATATGATATGTTTGTGTCCAGGTTCATAAGAATTTACTAAACAGTACAGCAGAAAGAATTCAGTCTTGAACAACTTATTTACATGTGCTCCCTCTGATATTGTGTTTATCATGTTTAGTTGCAATGATTTTTGTGTGATCATAATACTCCTTCATTAAGCAAAATTAATTTACATACTATTACTAGTTACATACTATTTTCTATTCAGAAAAAAAACTCCTCAAAACATCAGGAGAACATTTTCACAGCATTGCTCAGGTTGTTGTCTGAAAAGTCATATTTGTCACCCAGCATGAAAATAGCTGATCTCACATGACAAGCTGAGATGCTGACTTGATGCAAGTCTAGGTGCTAGGTGGCTTTTCCACAAATCTTAGCACAGCTGACAGGAGACTCTGCACTCAATTGATTACAAAAATTACATGTTATTGCATCATAAAAGTTCTCTACTGCACATACTCAGTGAGTAGGAGGCCTGCTTCTGGAGGTAGGTTTCTGTTTCTCTGCCAAAATGGCAGTTTAGTATGTCCTTCTTCAGTCCAGATATCCAAAACATTCTTTGCATCAGCTTGCGAGTGATTTGCTCTTTTACTTAGTACAAGTTCTACTATTCCATTTAATATAAATAATTGTTAGTCCTTTACTGATCTCTGTCAAGGTGTTGAGAGCAGTGCACAATCTTTTGTAACAAGGAAAAAAAGTCATGAAAGCAAAAATATAAGTATTTTTCATCCCAGTAGACACATGTCGTGCTCTTTTTCTGCCAGAGACAGATTTATGACAATTAATTCCACCACTATAATTTTGGACAAAGAGTTTTTTCCCCAAAAGCTGCTGATGTAGAATGAAAATTGTTCTTTATTGTCTTTTTCATCCATCAGTGAAGTATCAACATCAAAAAGGATGAGGCAGGAAAAAATGTCAAAATCATATTTCACTAATATATTATTTGACCCTTCTAGATCTCTCTGTCAAGGAATATGCCTTGGAGTTGGAGATTATACCAGCTCTTCTTCAGTCTCCAAAGCTACTAGCACCTCAGTCCCTCAGCAGAACCTGTTTCAGTTCCAGTTTCATTGAACAAGATTTTTTCCAAGTCCATTAAAACATTTTCTATTCTGCTTTCCAGTACAGTAGTGCACTGTAAAAAGAAGAGAATGGGAAAGACCACAGGATGTCCAGGGATACAGGTAGTATTTTTTTTAATTAACTCTGGGATCATTACCAAGCCCCAGCTCTGAAATATTTGTGCAAGCAATATATCTAAAGCTGTGCCATGCCTCTTTCTGCCATTCAGACTGTGTGATCTGGTAATCAGCATTAGCTGGGCTAGAAGGTACTGTGGGATTAAGTTTATTAAAAGGCCACTGTCAGAACAGTTGGTATAAGATCTAAGCTTTTTAAAAAACATCACTTCTTTATTACTGCTGTTCAGCATCATACATAACTATTTAGAAATGTGAGCCTCGTAGTTGACAAACACTTAAAAATCCTTGATGGAAACAATGGAGTTTAACGTTATGTTCCTACTTTCATGAAAAGGAATATATTTTTTTTTAATAATGCTGAGCACCCAACAGTTTGAAAAGTGTACAAAAGTTGCTCAGTTCTCTCAGCTTTTGAAAATCAGGCCAAATACTGAATACTTACTTGCTTTCTGATTAAAAAATAAAGAAAGAAAAAGCCTGATCACTACATGCCAGCTGTTTTCCCCCCAGTTATCAAACTCTTACTGGCTTCACCTGTTCTAACCTAGTGTACACTCCTTGGAATAAACCAGAAAGTGCCTGACTATCATAAAGATGCCAATAACTTTCTGTCCTTCAATCTTTTGGAACTGATTAGTACCAATAATTAATTTGTGTTTCTATTCTGTATCATGGACCTTACCCAGTAGTCCCCTGCCTCACAATACACTGTAGGTGAGGTATTTGCAGTGCAGCACTACTGCCAGCTGCAGCTATCCCAGCCCACTGCCAGCTGGCAAGGCACTGCTGCTGGATCAAGTCATGCTGATGGAGAGGCCAGGGGCCTGGGCTGCATCAGTGGTCTTGCCACTTGAGAACATGTGGTCTTCACTCACCATCAATGCTGGGTCCATGCTTGCCACAGAAGCCAATGCCCTGGAGATGCATGTATTGAGAAAGAAGATATATTAGCCACCTGCAGTATGGAGAAAGGTGAAGTTAAAAGTGACTCCTCCTCTGTCGGCTTCTACATCTGGGCACAAATCTTTACAGCTATAACTGACTGCTGTGGGACAGGCGATCCATGCAGTACAGTTTAAGTACATTTTAGGTGTGGTACAGTTAAGAATATTTAAGCATTATGCTCAATGAGGGCTTGCCTGAGAAAGCGGGTATTGAAAAAGAATAAATTTTTAGATGTTTTTGCAATCTTGTGTGACTCCAAAACACTTTCCCCTCATCTGCAGCCGTTAGTTCCTAACTGTTGTGTGCCGTACCCAAGGGTAAAAGTGTAACAGAACACACTCCTCTAGGCTTTCCTAGAATTGACCCTGCTTCCTGGAATTGACTTGCTTAGAGGAAGGGAGAGGGGCGGGGGAAGCAAACAAACCCAACCCAAACTTAGTATTTTGTTACTGTGGTTTTTAGATCTGGACTGGACTACTATCCCACAGCCCGTAAAACATCTTATAACTCTTTTTCCTCCCTCCTAATGGTCTCCCAAAGATGTCTCCTCATTAGGGAGTGTAGTGAAAGCAGATGCTACACATTCACGCGAGAGGAGAGAATTTCTAGCCCAAAGGTTGCTGTCACTCAGGCACTTCCCTCTAGCCTGCACTGGGTCCCTGTTCAGGTTTTGCCTGAATGCAGTGGCACCGCAGCTCTGGAGGCTGCCACATTCCTTAACTTACAGCTTCCTTAACTTACAGCTTATGCCCAAATAACACCTTGTTTTACTGAGCCAGTAACACTGATGATCGGTGTTGATTACTGTCATAAGCACCCACATACTGATGGAATGAAATGTTCTGTCTTGACAAGCATATATATATCTGTTATTGAGTAGCAGAGCAAAGTGGAGTTAGTGGAGCTAGTTGGATTGCAGCAGATCCTGCCACAATTATATGCCACACATATATTATATGAAAGAACACATATTAGCTTGTTCCACTAAATGATTTCAATTACTCCAGTTTTGCACCTTACAGTTCAGGCTTTTCTACACAAACATGAAAATTTTAGGCTTTCCCTTGATGAAAGAGGAAAGAAATGTCCTCATTGTCTGCCTACTTCTGTGGTGCTAAGGAAACCTGCTGCTCTTATGACGGGTGATCCTGGCTGACTCAGAAAGCATAAGGGTAGAGTGGCAACATGGTATTGACAATAACATCCTTAAGACAGTGTGTTGGTGTTGTAGCTCAGTAAATTGTTTTTCTTTTTCTTTCTAGTTTTTTTCTCATGTACTTCTTAGGAAACACTTCTGACTAAAGTAACAGGAATTTTCTGTTCTATATCTTTATGTATATCTTGTGAATTTGTGTGGCAATAAAACATTTTCTGTTTTGACCTCTGTGTGGTTTCGCTCAAAGAGTCTCACCCATGACAATAAAAGCAATTCCGAAAACAGGAAGCAGGAAAAATCGCATGCTCTGTGCAGGAGACCAGGACAAAAAGTGCCAACCTGCCCCTGGCTTGGTCAGTGGTGGCTGGTCTTTGTTTTCTGGTTCCTATTGAGATGACGCAGTATCAGGGAGGAGCGCTGCATGCAACCGAAACAGAAAGCAGAGGTAGCTGTCTCGTGATGCAGCTGGTGCTGTGGAATCAGAATCCAGACAGCACAGGACGCGGTAGCAGCCACAGACCGGCTCAGCTCACCAGAGTGACACCTCAGTCTACTTCAACAAGTTGCATCTTCGCACCCAGATGGGAAGCCTGTAAGTATCCTCCACTGGGCACCCCACCTTTTTAACGCCACTGGTATCAGGGAGAGCTGCCGGGAGAAGAAACTTCCCCAGCTGCAGGGCTTTAATGGCGGTTATTCCAAAATATGGTCTCTGTGCCGCTGGCTGGTTTCTGTTTGCCAGCAATCGTTAGCTCGTCAGCAGCCTCCCTTCACCTGTGATTTCCCCACAGCTGATCCTGCCTGAGAGGGAAAGAGCGATCCTAGCGGGGTAGTGGTGTCTTTAAGGAAAGGTGCCAAGTCCAAAGCTGCCTTGGATTCACAACATTCTTGCATAGCGTTACTCCCCTAGCAGCCTGCGTCGGGGAGGGGGCAGATACAGAAAAGCCAAATCTTCTGGGGTGCTCTTCACTGCGAGAGAAAAGGCCCATTCTCTTGCCCCTTTACACTCAACCTGTTCACCTCAGTGGTGTACAGCAGCTTTACAGAGATGTTCATCCCTGCACAGACAGCAGATCGTGCACTGGAGCTGTGTGCCTTAGCCTCCCTGTCCTTCTGCCTTTGTCCAGGCGCTCACTCAGCAGCTTGCTGGGAGGAAGGCACAGCCCCAGTCTGGGAAAGTGTTCAGCTGCCTACAAGTTACTACAAGGAATGGCCGTGCAGTCCCAGCAGCACCCAGGATCCCTACAAGCCCCATCGCAAACACAGATACCCCAGGCAGCTCCTAAGCTGTGCACACACTGTCCCAGACACTGAAACACGGAACTCTCCCATGGCAAAATCCAGTGCTGCCAGTAATGCCTGCTCAGAAATACTGGCTGAAGCCAGGCTGGGGCTTCCTATGCCTTGCTCAGGTTCCTCTTGCACCTTTAAGAGGAGACTGCCACAGACTCTCACATCAAAAGGTACAGGCACCTCCTTAGGTATGGAGGGGCTGCAGATATCTGGAAATGCCAAAGTGTCCACCAGCTGGCAGCTCTTTCCTGTTTATCCCTTGCTTCTCAGCCAGGCTGCCTGCAAACCTGCAGAGCTCTTGAATGCTGTGTCTGTGGTTACGCTTGTGGTGAGGCACCAGGTCTCAGCCTTCATTGCTGAACTGTTTCTCACCTCCAGGTCAGCCATCCAGTTGCTTCCCCAGCTGGCAGAGGACACTTGTCTTAGTTCCCTTTAAAAGGTCCTAATAGGTTTGTAAAACCTGTTTGATTCGAGGTAAGGTGATAACAGCACCAGGGATCCTTTCCAGTTATATTGTTTTAGGCTATTGTTCTGGCTATAGGAAAGTAAGCATTGGTAAGTAGGAGAGAGGGGGCAAAAGAGAGAGAGAAAAAGAAGAGTAGAGGAAGAGAGAGGTCACCAACCTTTGTCCTGCAATGGTCCTCGGAGAAGTCTGTCTGTCTGTCCTCAAGGTCCTTAACATGGTGGGCATGCAGTACAAGTTGCCAAGGAAGACACCTTTTTTATGTGGCATTGCTCCGAGTCCCTTTCTACAAGCATCAGAGGTGAGAGGAGGTGTAGCCTCTCTCTTTGTACATCAGGTAGAGGTCTGTGAAGGTCCATGAGGGGCTCTTATATTATTTACCCCCAAAATGCTAGACAAAAAGTTCATGGATTGGTCAAGCACAGCTTTTCCTTTGCTCTGACTGGCTGATTTTCTTGACCTCAATTCTGGGAACAAAGCCCAGCTTTGTCATGCTTCCTCCTCAGGTGCAGTTCCCATTGTCACAGCAACTAAATCATAGAACATAATGTTTAGAACACTAGCTTATCCAAGCCAGAAGTGGTTAGAACATTTGGACTCGATGATCCGATGGGTCTCTNGATCCAAGCCAGAAGTGTTTAGAACATTCTAAGTGAAACAGTGTGTCACAACCTGCACCAGGAGTGTTTCTGTCCCATTCACACACACCTGGAGACATTGATTTACCTGCTAGGCTGAGCTAGCAAGGCAGCAGGACACTAAGAGGCTAATTTGGCTGCAGTTTGGCAGAGTGATCAGAGGAGCATTACTGGAAAAAGTAAAATATGTCCTTGTAAACATGAGAGACAAAGCAGAGGAGAGGTCAGAAATGTGGTAGAATTTCCCTGGGCCATCATACACACAGAGTAGCACAGGGTCTCTGATGTGGCTCTCATCCACCCGTGCCATATATTTCCATGAACTTGCTTGGAATTTAATTCTGCCCACTTTCTAGTGAATGTATGCAACTAGGACAATTTTGATATTTTATGGAGGTGGGGGTGGCTGAAATAAAATTTAACATGAGATGATTGAACAAAAAGCCCCTGTTTCTACAAGCTTGCCTTCCTTTAGGGAATCAGTCTAAAGAAATATCACATCAAGGATTGGTGGGTGGGAAGGGTCAGGAGCTTGGCTAGGCTGTACTGCTCCTAGCAGTCAGTTCCAACAGAATCCTAGGGTATATGGCCAGCTAACTAAGAGCCCCCTCCAAAAGCAACTGGGTCTCCCTCTAAGAGTTGCAAGGCAGGATGGCAGAGAAAATGGTGGGTGGGCATGAGCTTTTGTGGGACAGTGAGAAGAAGAGCACAATGCCTGCTGGCAGGAGAGCACATGGAAAGGTAGGCAAACCAAGAAGTAATACCAAGAACAAGACAAACCCTGGTGAAATTATATATGTGACATCTCATTCTGCAGCACACTCTGGCCCAAGCATGGATATTTTCTTGATCAATTATGTCTTTATTGTAGATTCAGAACAATGGCCACCCCACGCGTGTCTTCCCATAAGTCTGTTGTGAAGAAGGCCTCTAAGGGGAACTACAAGAAGCAGTGAGGTATTGCACAAAGAGAATAGGTTGGTATCTGGATGCTGTGACCCCCTTCCCTGTTGTGTGTCTGCTCCTTTTGGCTGTGACTGTGTGGAGGAGAGCTTTGGGACAGAGAAACTTTATCCCTGTGTCCATTAAACACAGATGCCCCACTCCTAAGTGTTCAGGTAGAGAAGGAGTGGGAGAGGGATGCTGAAGGGTCTTTAGTCACTGGTACTGCAGCCAGGCTCCAGATACAGGTTGAGCAGGGTCTCTCCTGGCACGCTATAAAAACTCAGAGGCTGTACCAAGTACACAAGTGGCTGTGAGTTGATGCCTAAGAAATCCAAGACATTGGGATGATATACCACTGGACAATGGGCAGCGGAGGGAAGACAGCAGGACAGATGTGAACCTCTTGAGAGAGGCTGGTAAATGATTCACAGGAGATAATGCTTGGCAAAGATGGGAAAGGGTTGTTTGCAGAGCCTCAAGCTGAGAACTGAGCTTGAAGACAAGGTCTATGAGCTGTTTTGCCTGTATTTATGCCTCTGTGCAGACCCAGGTGGCCAGTGCTGCAATGTCATGGGGCTCTGCAGCCAGGGATAGCCCTTCCTGATGCTATTTCCTTGTCTTTCAGCAACAAGCAGAAACCTGCAAGAGATCACTGAGGACAGTCCTTACTTCTGGGACAGAAGCAGGGAATCAGGTTCGCCAGGCGGTCTGAGAGAGGAGCAAGGAGTACTGCTCCCAGGACTGAGAGGTGGGTCCAGGTTGCCTATTTCCTGGTGGACCACTGCCTGTCCACATGGGCCACTGGTCCTCAGGCAGCTAGGAGAGAGAAGTATCATTTCTGCCAGACTCAGTGGGGAGCAAGGCTTCAAGTGACCAGCCCTGCTGCCATAGAAATGTATGAGCAGGCAAGGGTCACAGGGGCATGGGGATGCTGGAAACAAGTAGCATCAATGGCATCAGGTCTCCCAGAGCTATGACCAGGGGTCAGGGAGGCAGGAGAGGCCCTGCACTTCAAATTCTGTCATGCCTACATTTTACTCAGTTATCCAAAGGTTACAAGGGAAGCCCCTGTCTGACCAAAACTGAAAGAAAAGCATCTTCCCGGAATAGCTCTTAATCCCTTCCCTACCGGAGAGCAGTGTTTTGCTCCCGTGCCACCACTGCCGTTTTCTGGCAAATGCCTCTCTTGTCTAATGTGAGACCATGGTGCAAAGGGCGTGTGTGCAAAGGGAACCATACTGCCCTCTCAGTGCTGGTCCATGCACAGGACATCAGGAAGCCACCTTTGCTGTGACTGAAAATGTACTCCCTTGACCCAGTAACACATGTGCAGCACAGCCAGAGACACAAGAGACACTCATACTGTATTTAAGGGGAGTCTGAGACGTCAGTGACACAGACTTGGAGCAGATCATAGAATCATAGAATAACCAGGTTGGAAGAGACCCACCGGATCATCAAGTCCAACCATCCTTATCAAACACTAAACCATGCCCCTCAGCACCTCATCCACCCGTGCCTTAAACACCTCCAGGGAAGGTGAATCAACCACCTTCCTGGGAAGCCTCTGCCAGTGCCCAATGACCCTTTCTGTGAAAAATTTTTTCCTGATGTCTAGCCTAAATCTCCCCTGGCAGAGCTTGAGGCCATTTCCTCTTGTCCTGTCCCCTGTCACTTGGGAGAAGAGGCCAGCACCCTCCTCTCTACAACCTCCCCTCAGGTAGTTACAGAGAGCAATGAGGTCTCCTCTCAGCCTTCTCTTCTCCAGGTTAAACAACCCCAGCTCTCTCAGCCATTCCTCATAAGGCCTGTTCTCCAGCCCCTTCACCAGCTTTGTTGCTATTCTCTGGACTCGCTCCAGAGACTCAACATCCTTCTTGCGGTGAGGGGCCCAGAACTGAACACAGTATTCAAGGAGATCTTGGGAAGGATGCCATAACATGCAACAACCAAGTGGTCCCCCCTTCATGTTTTGCAGCAGGCATCACCACAGCACACCTTACGACGGTATCAAGAAAGCAAGCAGGCACCAGGATGGGTCTGCTGCAACACAGGTGCACTGGGCACCTGCTCTTCCAGCTGATACTACTCGAGGCTGCTGGGACTGTGGCCTTGATGCTCTATGCACTGCTGTGGGAAGCTGGGAACCTGGTCAACCTTCCTGACAAATGCATTGGCTTTTATAACTTCTGCCTGTGGAATGAGACAGCTGAGAAGCTGCAGTGCCTGGAGTACAAGCATCTGCAAGTGATGGGCATCAGCCTATTGGGAATGGCGCTAGCCTTGGTTTGTGTGTATTCTTGCCTGGTCTTCAGCATCTTCTACTTAATTTTTCTTGCACTTTTCTCAGAGGGGAGAGAGGTCTGGAAGGCAATCCGCATCGTACTCATCATCAAGACAATAATTCTGTCTCTTGGCATGGGTACATTTCTTTTCCAAATCTCACAGTGGATTTGCCTCTCTGATTTCACTGGGGGCTTCCTGGCACTGCTTGGCACTCAGGCTTTGCTACTGCTCCAGATTCTCACAGCCACTATGTACCTCAGCTGGACCAAGAAGACACACCTGTATCCAAGCTGTTTAACTGAGAAGTCTCTGCCCATTCAAATTTGACAGTAAAGATGATGCAAGAGCTATTGATAACCTGATTTAAAATAGTAATCCCATTACAGCTTTATTTACTGGCAAGAATCTGATCTTTAGTCCAAAGGCTCATGTCCAGCCATGCTCTGACACCTGGCTGCGTCCTTTGCTCCTGCAACGAGCAGGCAGCAGGCACCAACAGCCCACACACAGCATAGAAGCTTCCAGGGAATAGCTATACAAACTTCCAGGGAATAGCTGTGTGTAACACCACCCCTTGGCCTAGGGCACAGCATCAAAGCAACAGGGTTCCTGGCCCTGACTCAGAGGACAGTGAAGGAGACCCATCAGAATACATCAGACAGCGGACACAGCCCCCTGGCTATAGCTAACCTAAATAGTGGCAGGCAGAGAAGGAAACAGGCTTCCTTTCTTGGAGTTGCCCAGAGATACTCTGCTCCTTTGGATGTCTTTGAGGCAATAGTGGCTTGAGGATCTGTGGCTTTAAGCTGCCATCACAGCAGTGGCAGCCCCAAAGGGGATTGGGTCTCTGCCATGCAGTGCAGAGCAGAGTTCCACGACATGTCTGTAACCTTGCACACAGAAGCACCTGCTTTCTCCCCCGGTGCCCTTCGAAGACATAAAAGTTCATTTTATCTCCTGCTGCAGTCATGTTTGGGATGTGGCTAGTGATGCTAGTTTGACTTATTCTTCATTTCAATAAAGTCTCATGCGCCTGCCCCAGCCTCATGTGATTTGTCCATCCTCCCTTAGGACTGGGAAGCAGACACTCAGCCATCCTCCCCTCCTCAACCCTCTTGCACAATGCCATGAGGTCAGCTTCCCCAGGATGCTCCTTGCCCCTGCCAGTCTGCTCCCACACATGTTCTTTTCAGCCATAGGAGTCTTTCCTGAGCCTGGAGGCAAATTCAGTGTCAAGTCAAATGAGGACAGCCTGCCAGACCCCAGTGCAGTGCAACTATCACAAAGGGACTGCAATGACAAGGGAGTCCCAAAGCTGAACCATGGCTGTCTGGCTCTGCAGAGCCTAAAAAGACCTTCTGTGGCCAGTAACTACCTGCACCCCTTCAATCCCAACACTGACCCACCAAAGGGACACTCAGAAACCCCAGTGTTCTCTTTAATGCTCTGAGATACCAAATAGAAATGACCGTAACGTAGTCTGGAGCCAAATCCCACTGAGCCCAACACACACTGGGAGAAGTGAGTGCCCCCCTCTTTTTCCCCCATGGCCTTCATGGGCCATCTCACAGCTCTACAGCCCACCAACACGGCAGATACACAGCCCATTCTATGCCCTCTTCCCATCATCCTAAGTGCTGTGGGAAGGGACACCCCACTGTCCCATTTGCTCCAGGGAAGTCAAAGAAGAGGCAACCTTAGCTGAAAAAGCCTCCCAGCCTGTCTTCTCTGTGTCCTCTCTGTCCTGCACCAGCATCAGGAGGGGATGGTCGTTGCCTCCCCCAGTGCTGGCTGGGCTTCCAGAAGCCTCGTTTGCTGTTCGCTGGAACTCCTGCTCCTCTTCACTCCCAGGTCAGGCATTCTCCTCACCTTCCTCCCACTGCAGATTCTGACAAAAGGAAAAATGATGATACTCAGCTGTGCACGACTTGACCCCAGGAGCACCCCAAGGGGTAGGGAGCAGCCCTTCACAGTGGAGGCTGCTTTTGTCTTGCATTGCCCAGTGGGGCAGCTCGGGGGCACAAAGGCAGTTGTACTGGTACTGTCACTTCTGGGACAGGACCAGAGCCATGTCCCCACCCTCAGGGCTCTAGGTTCATCTCAGCCAGAATCATCAAGGCTACATCTGCTCATACCAAAAATACTGGCAAATTAACTCTCTAGGGCTCCTGGAGTTTCAAAAAGCAAGCATCCTTTATCAGGNCAGAGATACTCTGCTCCTTTGGATGTCTTTGAGGCAATAGTGGCTTGAGGATCTGTGGCTTTAAGCTGCCATCACAGCAGTGGCAGCCCCAAAGGGGATTGGGTCTCTGCCATGCAGTGCAGAGCAGAGTTCCACGACATGTCTGTAACCTTGCACACAGAAGCACCTGCTTTCTCCCCCGGTGCCCTTCGAAGACATAAAAGTTCATTTTATCTCCTGCTGCAGTCATGTTTGGTATGTGGCTAGTGATGCTAGTTTGACTTATTCTTCATTTCAATAAAGTCTCATGCGCCTGCCCCAGCCTCATGTGATTTGTCCATCCTCCCTTAGGACTGGGAAGCAGACACTCAGCCATCCTCCCCTCCTCAACCCTCTTGCACAATGCCATGAGGTCAGCTTCCCCAGGATGCTCCTTGCCCCTGCCAGTCTGCTCCCACACATGTTCTTTTCAGCCATAGGAGTCTTTCCTGAGCCTGGAGGCAAATTCAGTGTCAAGTCAAATGAGGACAGCCTGCCAGACCCCAGTGCAGTGCAACTATCACAAAGGGACTGCAATGACAAGGGAGTCCCAAAGCTGAACCATGGCTGTCTGGCTCTGCAGAGCCTAAAAAGACCTTCTGTGGCCAGTAACTACCTGCACCCCTTCAATCCCAACACTGACCCACCAAAGGGACACTCAGAAACCCCAGTGTTCTCTTTAATGCTCTGAGATACCAAATAGAAATGACCGTAACGTAGTCTGGAGCCAAATCCCACTGAGCCCAACACACACTGGGAGAAGTGAGTGCCCCCCTCTTTTTCCCCCATGGCCTTCATGGGCCATCTCACAGCTCTACAGCCCACCAACACGGCAGATACACAGCCCATTCTATGCCCTCTTCCCATCATCCTAAGTGCTGTGGGAAGGGACACCCCACTGTCCCATTTGCTCCAGGGAAGTCAAAGAAGAGGCAACCTTAGCTGAAAAAGCCTCCCAGCCTGTCTTCTCTGTGTCCTCTCTGTCCTGCACCAGCATCAGGAGGGGATGGTCGTTGCCTCCCCCAGTGCTGGCTGGGCTTCCAGAAGCCTCGTTTGCTGTTCGCTGGAACTCCTGCTCCTCTTCACTCCCAGGTCAGGCATTCTCCTCACCTTCCTCCCACTGCAGATTCTGACAAAAGGAAAAATGATGATACTCAGCTGTGCACGACTTGACCCCAGGAGCACCCCAAGGGGTAGGGAGCAGCCCTTCACAGTGGAGTCTGCTTTTGTCTTGCATTGCCCAGTGGGGCAGCTCGGGGGCACAAAGGCAGTTGTACTGGTACTGTCACTTCTGGGACAGGACCAGAGCCATGTCCCCACCCTCAGGGCTCTAGGTTCATCTCAGCCAGAATCATCAAGGCTACATCTGCTCATACCAAAAATACTGGCAAATTAACTCTCTAGGGCTCCTGGAGTTTCAAAAAGCAAGCATCCTTTATCAGGCCTGGGAAACATGAGGGAGAGCTCTCTATCAATCGTGTGCTGTGACACAAGAGTCAGTTACAGAATATATCTCCCATTTACATGCAGACAGATATATCTTCCCAGAAATCTTATGCATATTCTATGACTTCTTCATCACCCCAATCCCGGTCAGGAGCAGTCAATGACAGGTGCCCACCACCACCCCTGCACAGGGAGCCTCTGTTCTGCCCCAAGTGGGAAGCACGGGCACCCCCTGCCGCACAGCATTGCTGGGGCAGCATACTCCCATCAGACCCAGCCCTTTTTGTCTCCAAACCATGCAAGCAGGCGAATAGCAAAACAAACACATGATACAAGAGGTAGTTACTGTTGTGAAAAGCGAAATATTTTTTCTTGCCCAGGGTGCATAAAGGACACAGAGGCTGACACAGAACTTGACTCGATGCAGCAAATGGCCACAGAGGAATTGGCTTTTAGCCGGGGGCGGTGATGGGGAAGGGGTATGATATTCAGTGGAAGTTTGCAGATGACAGCAAGCTGAGCGGTACCGTAGTCACACCAGAAGAACAGGATGTCACCCAGAGGGACCTGGACAAGCTGGAGAAGTGGGCCTGTGAGAACCTCATGTGCAACATCCTACACCCGTATTGGGGCAATCTGCATGATGTGATTGAGAGCAGCCCTGCAGAGAAGGACTTGGGGGTGCTAGGTGATGAGAAGCTCAACATGACCAGGCAATGTGCGTTTGCAGCCCAAAAGGCCAACTGTATCTGGATCTGCATCAAAAGAAGTGTGGGCAGCAGGTCGAGGGAAGTGATTCTGCCCCTCTATTATTCTCTTGTGAGACCTTACCTGGAGTATTCTGTCCAGTTCTGAAATCCTCAGCATATAAAGGAGATGGAGCTGTTGGGACAGGTCCAGAGGAGGGCTACAAGGATGATCAGGGGAATGGAGCACCTCCCATATGAGGACAGGCTGAGAGAGTTGGGCTTGTTCAGCCTGGAGAAGAGAAGGCTCTGAGGAGACCTTACAGCAGCCTTTCTGTACCTGAAGGGGGTGTATAAGAAAGCTGGGGAGTAACATTTACAAAGGCTTGTAATGTTAGAGCTAGGAGGAATGGCTATGAATTTGAAAGGGGCAGATTTAGACTGGACATTAGGAGGAAATTCTTTACAGTGAGGGGGGTGAGGCACTGACACAGGTTGCCTGGGGAAGTTTTGGATGCCTCATCCCTGGAAGTGTTCAAGGCCAGGCTGGATGGGGTCTTGAGCAGTCTGATCTAATGGGAAGCATCCCTGCGTGTCGCAGAGGGGCTGGAATTAGATGATCTTTAAGGTCCCTTCCTCCTCAAACCATTATATGGTGCTATGATTCTATGATCTCCACCCCTCCTTCCTGGCCTGTCCCTTCTGAACAGTCTGTAGCCATTGATAGCTGCATTGCAGTCATGGGATTCGTTGCACCAAGTTTCATTAAAGGCCATCAGATCACAGCTTTCTAGCAGCACGGTAGCTTTCAGCTCCTCCAGTTTGTTGCCCAAGCAGTGTGTGTTTGTGGAGAGACACTTCATCTGTTGGCTGTATCACCTTCCCAGTAGAATACCCCTTATTTTCCTTAAGGTGTTCCATTGAAGCTTCCTTGTTGGCTCCTGCTACCTCAGGAGCCCCCAGCTCATCTCCACAGGGTAACAACTGTGTTGCAGTGACTCCAGCATGCCCCAGGGCAACAGGTTGAGGGCCCATACTAGCAACCAGTGCCTCTAACCATAGTGTGTCCCTCCACAGCATGTCATAGGCAAGTCTGGTATTATCCCTTCCCCTACTTCACACTTAGTTTAAAGTCCTGCCAATGAGCCCTGCAAGCTCTTGAGCAAAGACCCACCTTACCCTTTGAGAAAGGTGGCTCCCATCCAATACCTGTAAGCCTGGTGTTCTGTAGGCTATCCCATTGTCAAACAAACCAAAGTTGTTATGGCCACTCCAGCCACAGAGCCATGTATTAATAGACTGGGTCCATCTGTTCCTTCTAATGTCACTGCCTGTAACTGGAAGGAGGGATAAAAATCACCTGGGCCCCAGATTCCCTCACTGGCTGTCTCAATGCCCTGAAGTCTCTCTTAGTCACCTCTGGGCTATATACTGCAGCTTCGTTACCTCTGATGTGAAAGAGTAGTAATGGGTAGTAGTCTGAGGGCATTACCAGAATAGGGAGTTTCCTAGAAATATCCCTATCTCGGGCTCCTGGGAAGCATCAGACTTCCCTATCAGTAGGGCCTGCTTGACATATTGGACCTTCTGTCCTCTTGAGCAGGGAGCTACCTGCAGATATGACTCACCTTTTCTTCCTTGTGGTGGTTGTAGTAATATTGGGGGCATGTTGTTCTGGCCTTGGCTCCTTTTCTGATGTAGATGGATTGGCACCCACATTGGTCCTCCACAGCTAGAGCCTTGTATCTGTCATGCATGGGCACCTGGGGAGCCATGGGCGAGGAGAATGTTCACTTGCTCCCCCATTTGTGGACTTGCTTCCACTCACTAATTCCCTTTAAGTCCCTGTCTACATCCTGATAAGGAAAGGATACTGAATCCCTTTGATCAGGCACTTTTTGTGGTGATTCTCTGTTCGTTTTCCAGAAATCTGTGTGGTTCTACCCGTCTCTCTTGCTCAGACTCCCTGGTGCTCCTTAGCCTGCTTACTTCCTCTTGTAGCTCAGTGTTGCTTTAACATCTTCTAGCAACAAAAAACTGCATTCCTTTGAGCAGTGATTTGATCTCTGGGAAGAGGCAGAAATCACAGGGAGTCAGGTCTGGTAAATAGGGTGGGTGCTTAAGCACAGTGATGTAGTTAATAGATAAAAAGTGCTTCAAAGACAAAACATTGCTGGCTGGTGCACAATGACATTTTCTTACCATTGGTCAGAAAATGTCTCTATTTGAACAAGCATCAACACATGCTGAGTGAACTGATAGAGTTAAGCCTTGTCTCCCCTGGTAGGTTAGAACATGTTCTATGACCCTTTCTTTGTCTTTCTCCTCCGACTCCTTGTTCCTGAGATACAGAGTTAGCCCCAGGGGCTTTAGTGTCAGATCTTAGAGACATTAGGAAGAAGTTTTTTGCCAGAACAGTAGTAAGGCACTGGACCAGGTTACCTCAAGAAGTTGTGGATGCCCCAGGCACTCAAGACCAGGTTGGATTAGGCTTTGAGCAACTTGGCCTAGTGAAAGATGTCCCTGCCCGTCTTAGGAGGGTTGGAAATGTTCCCACTCAAACCATTCTATGAGTCTATGGTTCTACAATCTTGTGCTTCTATGACTTCCACAGCCTCCATCACCCTGACCCTCCCCCCGCTGCCCCCCGCCCCAGCCCTGACATTCCATGCCCCAACCAACCCCCCACCCCGCCCCACCCCCCTCCGGGACCCCACCATAAATGCCCCATCCCTGTCCAGCCACCCCTGCAGGCAGCAGCCCTCAATGCTGTGGTGGCTGTGCCTAGACTGGCAGCACTTCTCTGGCTGGCAGTGATGAGACTCAGTTCTTGGTTCTTCTCAGCCTCACCTCACAATCTCCCCATGCTCTCTCCACTGCCATCCCCATTGCACCATGCAGTGCCTCACCAAGCACCTTAGGTGGTCATGGGAGTGACCATCAGGCTGCAGCGCTTCTGTGGCCAGTGTTGATGAGGCTAATGAGCCCAGTGAGCCCAGTGAGTCCCCGGAGAAGGGCCAGGATGGACTGCAACAGCACGGCCATCAGTGGTCACCTGGCCAAACCATATAAGCAGTGGTGGTGGAAGAGGCTTCACATCAAGCGGCAGTCTGCAAAGCAGCAGTAAGGATCAGGCAATGTCTGCTGCTAAGTCTCCAGCCCTTTGGCTGGAAGAGGGAGGAGGACTGCCCAAACTGGGACAGGAGCCAGTGGATGCTCCACTCTGCCCTACACTGCTGTGCCCTTCCCTGCTCTGCTCTGCTAGACTGGTCCCTCTGAGAAAACTTGTGTGGAGCTCAGCAGGCCTTTGTCCAAGCAGAGATGGCTCCTTTCCTCTTGCCTGATTGAACACTTCGCTTGAGCAGGGCATGCGGTCACAGAAAGACACCACACAGCCTTCCTGTTGCTGTTTGAAATGCTATCCCCTCTGTCTCTGGGACATGTCTGGTGTGCGACTGATCAGGGTTAAAACCACTGTTCTATACAGACTCCCCTGTCTCCATAGACGTAGGTGCCCTACAGAGACTCCTGGCTTCCAAGACACAGTCTCTTTTGCTGTGCTTGATGACTGGGCAGCCCTGCTGGAGGCACAGGAGTCTCTTGGGGCAGGGAGCCTGGTGATGGGTGAGTGAGCATGCCTTGTCATGCCACAAACCACTGCCCATCACTTCATGGCTCTAGATCTCTCAACTTTAGTTCTTTTCCCCCTTGCCTCCCCCTTCTCTCAGGCTGGACTGATGGGAAGCAGAAGGAAAAGGTGCCTGCAGTAAAAGTCACTTTAGGAAGACAGCAACCTTAAGGATTTGCTCTAGCAAAACAAGATGTTCATTCCCTGCCTCCAGGCTTCTGGCAAAGTATCAGTATGGTGTTAGCACACCATTTAGCAAAGCAAACTTGACCTGGAGCACATTTTTCATGTTTTCTTTCCTTGTTGGTTTGGGGGGTTTGTTTTGGTTGTAGTTCTGCTTATGAAGTAAACCTGAAAGCAGTCTTTCTCTGGAGCACCAACAGACCCTCAGCCATGGGAGTTAGAAGAGAATGCCTATGCAAAGTAGTTAAGCTGTGCAGTGCTTGGAATGCAAACCCCATCTTCCTTGGCCCCTTGGATCTCAAAGGTAAAAGCAAAGAGGCATCTGGTATTCTGCTTCCACCTACAGACAGAGATGAAGCATGCACACGATTAAATTCAAAGGAGCACAGCAAGAGTAATATCCTGATGTACTAAATAGGTCCCTTTGAAAGACACTCTGCAGTGAAGCAAATGGAGAAAAGCAGCATGAAATAAGCACTCATAGCATTGTTGTGCTTTTTAACGCCTACAAAGGTGTCTTGCTAGGAGCACTGGGATCAGAAGAATCACAGAATCACTAGGTTGGAAGACCTCCCGGATCATTGAGTCCACCCATTCCTATCAAATACTAAACCATGCCCCTCAGCACCTCATCCACCCGTCTTTTAAATACCTACAGGGATGGCAAATCAGTCAACTCACTGGGCAGCCTGCTCCAGTGCCCAATGACCCTTTCCATGAAAAAGGAATCTAGGGGTGGGAGATGCACAGCTAGACATTATTTGCATACCGCTCCGAATTAATTTGTAATGTCTAATCATAGCAATTCAGAGACAACTTGGCTTCTGCGACCCAGACCATCTGGACTAGCACAAAGCGAAGTAAGTTACATGTTTTAAATCCATCTCTCTAGCTATCATCCCTGCCCTCAAACCTGGATAACAGAGGACATAGAGCTGAATGCTGTCAGTGTGATGCTAGAAAGTGAAATTCAAGTGGCAGCACGTGACACATCCTGGAGTGGGACAGAACTTGTGATGTTGGTAGCATTGGAGCTGTCTTGACTAGTGGAACAGGAAGCCCAAACCGCAGGCAAACCTTTAAATTAGTAAATATTAATTAATAAATATTTTACAAAAACAGGTGAAATAGCCTGCAGGAAACTTCAACATTTCAAGCAAAGAGAGCATTAAAATTCTATCTTCCAACCAAAAAGGAAACTTTCACTGGAAATCCCTGGCCACAGGACACGGACTCCAGCACTGTGTAGGGACCTAAGCAACTGGGAGAGCCTTGGTTCTGGGATAGACGAGACTCACCTCAGGAATTATGAGCACGGGTGTTAAAAAACACTAAGTAAAATTAAAGGCTCTGAGCATTTATGTATCTGAATTACTGGAATTATGTATACTGAATTACTTTTTTTAGTTTGTCTGGGTTTACAAATCTTTCTTGTGTAACAGAAAACATGGATATCACAGACAGAAACGGCAGTCTCCAAGTATACCACACAACCTGAAACCAAGAAAAGCATTGCTTTCTTCTTCCCAGCTGAATCCTCTGAAATTTAATAATGTCAGCACAGCATCAACAGACCCAGTGAGAGACTATTGCAGTGAAAACATACTTTTTTCTCCCAGGATGCCTTAAGTTTCTGAGCTTGGGGGGGACAGATCAGCAAAAGCACATATTGTGTTGAATCCCTATAATTTCTTAAGAAGAGGTTGGTTTTTGGAAAAAGGTCATGATGACATATAATATTCAGCTAAAATAGAGATGCTACATAATATACAAACTGAAGGAATAAAAGTGCACTGGTGTTCTGCTTTACTGGCATATGGTTCTTACTTGAAGTTTTTCACCAGTTGATTAATGCACATCTGTCATTATGCATTACTCACTGCAACCTTTAGAATTCAAGTTTGCCTTACAAACTTCAGTCTTCCTTTTGCATTAAACCATTTGANCAGCACAGCATCAACAGACCCAGTGAGAGACTATTGCAGTGAAAACATACTTTTTTCTCCCAGGATGCCTTAAGTTTCTGAAGCTAACAGATTTCTGACTTGTCGAGACAGAGATGATGAGTTTTGACCACAGGATGTAGGAATAAACTGGAGGAAGAAAATGAGCCATCCAACAAATTTATCAATCTAAGATGCTCTTTTGCATCAGCTAAGGGAAGGCTCTTGGCATCCAGGGAAATTTTAATACAGCTTGCTGTTTCCTAGAAAGCGGGAGAGGGAAAAAACCTGCATTGGTGAGAAGAAGTTACTCAACAGAAAAGTCTAGAAAGATTATTCCAAGACTATGCAAGCTGTATTAAGAAATTTCACGAAATTAAAATTTCCTAGCTATAGCTCCCTATAATTATTACTGCCTACTACCCTGTATCATGGGGTTCACATTAACACTGAGCTTGGGGGGGATAGATCAGCAAAAGCACATATTGTGTTGAATCCCTATAATTTCTTAAGAAGAGGTTGGTTTTTGGAAAAAGGTCATGATGACATATAATATTCAGCTAAAATAGAGATGCTACATAATATACAAACTGAAGGAATAAAAGTGCACTGGTGTTCTGCTTTACTGGCATATGGTTCTTACTTGAAGTTTTTCACCAGTTGATTAATGCACATCTGTCATTATGCATTACTCTCACTGCAACCTTTAGAATTCAAGTTTGCCTTACAAACTTCAGTCTTCCTTTTGCATTAAACCATTTGATACCTCACTGCCATCCCAGTTCTGTGATCCACAAAGCATGCCTACCCCTGTTAAGCCCTTTTTCTCCCCTCTCTCTATTTGAGATACAGGACAAGACCCACAGAACCACCTGAAACTGCTTGCCACAACATTCATACAGGTTACTACTCTGGAGGGAGGGTTCCTTCACCAGGTTAGGCTTGGCTAAAATCCCCTGAGATTAGCCATATTCAAGAGAGAAACGGACACTTCCCTAAAGCCACTCGTAAGTGACTCTGTCACTTCTCCTACTTTCTGTGCCCAATCAGCTCATCTCCCTCACAGAAACGATAGTCCTTAGAAAAGCCCCTCAATGTCAGAAGTTACATTGGGGGCAACTGAACACAGATGAGGACTATACTGAAGAATGCAGGAGCACCATTCTGGTTCTCTGCATTATGCACATGGGAGTCAGCATTCACTTTACATTCATCTCTACTCCACAATCAAACGAGTCACGAGTTCAAGCATTGCCTCTAACCAAGCTCCTCCCCAACTCCATCTGAATGCAGTGGTACATTTTAACCACTTGAGTTGGTTTACCTGTACATACAAGGTATGGTCTGAAGGCTGTATACATGCACTTACCTGGTTCAGCACCCTCCAGATGCAGGCTAGGCCACATCAGTACACATTCCTGCTTTCCCCTCTGTGCCTGTGATAAGGCAATGTTTTGTCACAGCTTTCTTTGAAAGGAACAGCCACCCAGGCTCCATATCAAGTGGTGAATGCGTAAGACAGGAGAGCAGAACAGAGTGGAAACAGCAGTTATGCTCCAGGACACCATGCAAGCTGCAAACACGAGGCCACAACTTGGCTTACGCAGCTGTGCTCAGCCTCCCTGACCCCAAACTCACAGTATCTTGAAACCAATCCTGATAGGATCAAAAGATATTTCGAGCCCAGAGAAGCCACACCTGACCAACTAAATGCTGTGCTTTGTGTGCTGGCAGAAGGGAGCAGGTGTCTACTTATTCCCAAAGCAACCTTAAACCAAGTCTGCTCAGTTTACCAGACAACTAAGGAGTACTAGAAATTCAGTATTTCCTGGTGGCCAGCACACCTCCAAGGACACTCCAGGGGAAGTATTCATACACAGGCTGTCTTGAGGGATATGTAAGCTCAACAAGCTCTTCTGTGGTCTTGAGAGAAAGATGATTTAGAAAGCAGTCAAGGCAGAAATTACCTTCCCAACTCAAATTGCTTTTCACAAGACCACTTCACCCTTCTGAACTGCCTACACAGAATCCTTAAGAATAGCTGCTTCAATAGCTAAATAGTTTTCTGTGAATGCCCCAACAATTAAATACTGGCTTTGCCACAGGACTGATCTCACACACACTAATCACCTGGCTTCTCTCTGCAACACAGTTCTACCCTGAAAGAGGTTTCCATCCCTCAAGTGAGCCCTTCACTAGACTAAAAAATAAGAAAGTGCTACTCCTGAGCCCTCCAGTTATGCCAATCTAGCTGCACCGAATGCAAAGTCTGAACACAGCCAGTGACTGAAGGACTTTAATTCCCCAGCAGCCTTGTGCCCTTATTGGTAATGTGAAAACTACTCTGAATTTAACTTGTGAAAAACACAGATTTGAGAAAGAAGTCATTATGACTGCCTTCTCAGGAATTTGAAGCTTTTGTTGTTTCATCTCCTTCCAGGACTAAGAAACTGAAGTGTTTAGATTGTTCTTAGATGTGTGGTTTCCCAAAAGTTCATTTGTAAAATGCTATCTTCCCTATTTCAAAGTAGCTTTGCAGTCTGAAGTGAGGTAAGGTAGTTTTGAGCGACAGAACTGGTCTATTACAAAGGTCTAATTCATTTTTTTTATTGTTGTTAATCATTCCTTTAACAGGTTAGAAAACAAAAATGACATTTCAATTACATTTCAGCATAGTTTATACAGAACCAGATGATGTGTGGTGTCATTTTCTCATCCAAACCCACAGCCACCTTCCAAATTGCAGCTTAGGAATTACAGTGCACGCTGGACTAAATTCTTTCACAATGTAAGGCACGACTACATGATCGCAAGTAGTAAAACAAACACTGAAAACAGAACTTAAAAGAACTGAACTTGAATTAAAAAGAACCAAAACCAAAACACATGCATGCAAAAAAAATCTATCTACATCTACCAAGATGGTACAATCCAGTTTAAAAGAAGTGCAGTACTCTGTGGATAAAACTTCAACATCAGGATAGTATAATACATTACCTCTAAGTACTGGGTAAGAACTTAAAACTTTTCCCATTTATATTTTATACAGTTATACAAAAATTAAATTGTATGAGCAATATTCACACCTGCAATACTAAACCGATCATTAAAATCCAGAAAAGAGGCAAAAAAGACAACGTAATTTGTGGCACACGTCCATTACAGAATACCACTCATCAAGTTCACATCTCAAGTACTGAAGGAAAAAAAAGATGACTAAATTAATGGTACATTTGGTGAATAAGGCTATTATAGCCAAATGAGAAGGCTGCATACAAAAACTCTTTTTACCCAGCAGACCATACCTATGGAAGCTAGTGGTTATGAGTTATTTCTTGTCCAGCAGCTAGAGTTTGCAAGATTGAAACTACAGAAGCTGAAAGAATACAACAGAGTTTACAACAAATTGAAACCATTGGATATTTTCAAACATATTTAAAAAAAAAAATGTTTTTCCTTTGTGGTGATAAACTTTTGCAATTTTGGCACTCACTACAACTTTTACATAACATGAGAGTGAGCAAACCTTATTAAACTTCCCTAATGTTTGAATTTCACGCTGAGAGGTAGTTTAAATGAAATCTCAGATAACAGCATCAAATGGTGGGGTTTTAGGATTTTTTTTTGGTGTGAGTTTTTTTTCTTTTCTTACAAAAGTGACAAATACTATACAAGCAGCATTTTGGATACGTTACTATAAAAAGTTCTGGTATTTGCTAACCCAGCAAGACATTCTTTCAAACATCCCTTTTGTGCCAGGTATCAAGTTTTAGTGTGATACAATGGAGTACGTTGCCATAAAGCCAACAGCAGGAGTCTGGACCTGCCAGCACTGGCCTGTTGACATATTATGACAAATACATTTTCCCAGCCCTCTTTATCCCCCAAAAGACAGGAAATATAGATTAATTTGGTTTTAGTTTAGGTCATACGGGAGGAATAATTGCAAAACACGCCTACCATGCTTCTGCTTTCATAGTAATGTTTATCCAAAAGGGTAAGTAGGGCTTCAGTAATCCTCAAATGAGCAGATACTTCTGTATCTGCTGCATAGTGAGTGCATAGTATGTGGCACACTACAGATAAAAGGCAGAGTTTATTATGTTAACTAGTACCTATTTTCTTCATTATTGTGATTCTTGAACGGCATCTAATCTTCTATATAAAGATGCAAAATTCTTTATTCAGTGGCCCTTAAAAAAACACAAAAGAAAAACTAAAACAACACCTCCCCCCCAAATACCCCCAAAACTGGGTTTCTGTGGAGGAATTTTACTATCCAAGTATTGCTGGTTTTGTAAAGTAAACCACTTAGCGCTTTTTGGAGAGGCTGTAGTTGGACAGGTTATCCTAGAAGGGGTACTGAAGTCAAGACTTCAAATATGAAGAACTAGATAACTAGCAAGACCCTTGGACATACATAAAATTCACGTTTTCTGATTTTATAATTTTAAAATGAAGCTATACAAAGGCAATGTGTGCATGACTATATGTTTTTGTTATTACATGTGCTCTCAGGTGATGATGGCATTTTTGGTACAAGGGAATTATGAGTGCAATTCTTACACAGCAAGGGGCCAAATGTAATACAGTGAAAAGTCCAGCTGAAGATAAAACTTCTGTCCATTGGTTACAGCTAACACATGCAATGCCAACGATGCTGTTGCACCTACCGTAGATTATATTTGGTTAGCAAAAAGTGCATAGTGCAAATGACAGTGTTGTTTCCTTATTCCTGCAAGAATATGAGATGGAGAGGGGTGGTACCGGAAGAGTAATTTATCAGGTTTAACATACACAATCCATGGTATTGTTGTTCTTAGCATAGTTTACCTTCTGTTTGAAATGAAGCTCCAGCAGTTTTCTGTCTGCCACTGAGTATTGGTCCTAATTTTTTTAAACTTTGCAGTTCCCTTATTTAGGAATGTTGCTTCTCTTATGTCTAGCCTAAGAGACTCAATTGTTCTTGCTGTTGTAATACAAACACAGCAAGGTTACTTCATGAGTCTGCTCCCAAATTCTTTCTTGCTTCACTAAGAAAGCTTTTCCAGTGAGGATTCACAAATAATTTTAATAGCCCCAAAACCCAAGAAAAATCATTATTCATTGTTCTCATGTACCTAGTGCTTCATGCTCCACAGCAATTTGGTTACCTGACACCTTCCAAAACCGGGGGAAAAAAACCCACTGTACCCTAGAGCCTTAGACTCTTGTGCCAGAGAGCGAAGCCAGCTGAAAAAAACAGGATCCCTCTAAACCATTTGCCTATGTAGGAAGTTGCATCAGAAAATTCCTT
>WAAB01021337.1:9604-125189 GCA_013389865.1 Piaya cayana
GATATCCAGAACTTCTTTCTCAGTTCATCACTTCCAAACCACATTGCAAAAACAGTCTGGATCCTCTTCCCAGTCTACCACATAGCCCATGGTGTCCAGTAGCCACTGTCAGCCTGATGTCCTTCACATGCAGACACATCCTACACATGAAGCTCTCTTAGTCTGTGTTCCTGACATCAAAATTCAGCACTGTGTCATTGTGTCAGGCTGAAACTAGAAGAGTTTTGGACCTGGTGGAAAAACTTGTGAGAGCAGTTCTTTTCTGAAACTGTCACCATGCCGAGTTGTGAAAGTAATCTTAATTCAATTTTAATAGGAACACTAGTGTAAAGCCAAGTGTGGTTAATTTTTGCAGATACTTATGAATGTACAGCCATCAGCAGTCTAGTTCTGACTTAGCAGGCTAACAATAATCTGGGCTTGTTTTTTCTAGCTTTAAAAATAATATAAAAATGGTGCGGGGTGTGTGTGTGTGTGGGGGTGTTGTCTGTGGAAATGGAGTGATTTCTATTCCTGTCAGTGTGGCCAGAACTGAGAGGTTGGGGGATGGGGAACTGTACAAAGTAGCATGGAAGGCACAGTGTGGCTATGGAGGAAGGGATATGGGAGAAGACGATTCACTTGCGTATTCGAAGTTCAGTTTTCCTTGGGCAGAAAGCAGATGATTAAGTAACACTGGGTTGGAGTACCCTTTCTGCAGTTGTTCTGGATTGTAATTATGGTTTGGAGGGAGATGGGATTTTGGTCAGTATCTAGGAAATTGTAGTAGAGATTTGATTTGATATTTCTGTTGGTCTGATGTCTTTTTCTGATCTTTCAGGTGTGTCAAAAGATAACCTGATTCATTTGAACAAATCTATTGTTTCATTCAACAAGACTTTCTTTAAAATTATTTTCAGGAGCGTTACACCTGCCCTAGCCTGACTCTGCACCCAAGAGAATCTAAGTTTGTTGCTCAGACAAATGGGAACTACATGGCTTTGTTTTCTGCCCAGCGACCTTACCGAATCAACAAAAAGAAAAGATACGAAGGACATAAGGTATCCCTCTTCAGTGAGAACTTAGTATCCAAGTCTAGAAAGAAGATAGATGGCAAAGTACCTGTGCTCATTAATAAGTCTGTTAATAGAGTTTGATTATAAATCAGTGATAGATATTAATTGGCTTCATTTGCTTTCCCATGTGCCAGTCTATTTTGAATCATATGCACTCTGTAGAAAATAGTTATTGGAAGACTTTATTAATACTTAATGGCTTGATTAAATAAGTTTGTGTTATAGCTATGTCTTAATAAACACCTCGAGAAGTCCTTAGTGTATATTTATTTAAAGATACAATTTGGTTTTTTTTTTACTATATTAATTCTGAGTATATCTCAATGAACTTTCTAATGAACATTAGAATTTACACTGTCATTGATCTTCACAGGTGGAAGGATTTGCAGTGGGCTGTGAATTTTCTCCAGATGGAACGCTGTTAGTGACAGGAAGTTCAGATGGCAAAGTGTTTTTCTACAACTACCACACTGCTAGGATTATTCGCACTTTATCTGCACATAAAGAAGCTTGTCTGAGTGCAATATTTCACCCAGTTTTACCATCGCTCCTTGCAACATGTAATTGGGCTGGAGAAATCAAGATCTGGCAATAACGAGCAGAGTTACTTTTCAGGATGTCTCCTGTTAGTCTGTCAAATATGGAGGAAATAAACCATGCTATGCAATGTGAAATTTTGTTGTGATGTGTTGTAAGCAGGAGAAACTGTTGTCTTTTCTTTGATGACCTCTAAGTGTATGCTTTCATAATGCAGTTAAGGTGGTCTTGTACTTAGCTGCTGGGCAAAGAAGTGGTCTTGACCATGGTCATAATCTTCTGCCATTTTTGTGTCAATCCTCTAGTGCTCATCTAGCCCCACCCTCGTTTGAGTAGGTAAACAGGAAGAAGATTATTGCCCTTTTTATGTAGCTTTTCAATGCAGCTTTCTTAAACCAGTTGTCATTAGTTTAACTCCCTGACCTGGTCACTGGGGGGTTAGACAAGCAATAGTGTAGTTCAAAGCAAAATAGCTTCTACACAAAAGAAGGGTGAAGATAACAGTGCAGGTGGGACTGCTTGTTTTGGAAAGGGGTGGTTGTTACCAGCTCATCGTATTGTAAGATGCTTTCTGAGAGTTCCAGGGAAAGGTGTGCCAGATAAATTGAAACTAATTTTGAAGTCAGTATGTTTGTGTTCTTGAAATCCTGGTGTTTAAACCTGAGTATTAAACTTACGTTTGTGACTGTACATAATCAAAGCAAAACTATGTGTAAATATTTTTAATTAAAAAATAAACTTTTTTAATATGTGGTGTCTATATTTCACTGTTTTACTCCTGTTATTCTTGACAAGTTAGTACTCAAGATTATCATGGACTTGATACTTGGGTGGGTAACAATTGTTACCCTAATTTATTGCAAACACGTGTATTTCTTCATACTTGATGTCATTTAGACACAGAAAATTGCCATTATGCTATTCGGTGCTGGGGATTGGTTTTGACATTCAGACAGGAATTGAGCTATTCTGCAGCAAATAGAAAATTCATTAGGCCATAGCCATGTATTTACATAGGTACAGATTGTTTGTAAATGCGTTTTAAATTTGCATTCCCTGCACTTTGAATGAATCATAGAATCATTTAGGTTGGAAAACAACTTTGAGATCATTGAGTCCAACCCTTAAACCTAGCACTGCCACTCCATCACTAAACCGTGTCCCTAAGCACCACATCTACGCATCTTTTAAATACCTCCAGGGGTGGTGACTCAGCCACATCCCTGGACAGCCTCGTCCAATGCTTGACAACCCTTGAAGTGAAGAAATTTTTCTTAATACCCAGGAAATACCTCCACTGGTGCAACTTCAGGCTGTTTCCTTTCGTTTATTTTGTATTGTCCATCATGGCAGTAGACAGATTAAGTTCTATTTGAGCTTTGTCCCTTCCAATTTTCTCCCTGCTTAGCTTAACAAGATCTTTATAGTCATCCTAAGCTGCCTGCCCCTTATTCCAGAGGTCAGAAAGTTTTTTTTTTCCTTTTTGTTTTTTTTTTCTTGAGTTCCAGCCAAAGCTCTCTGTTCAGCCAGGCTCACCTTCTTCCTTGCCAGCTCATCTTTTGGCACATGGGGGTGGCCTACCTCTGCACCTTTAAGAGTTCCTTCTTGAAGAATATTCACTCTTCCTGGACTTCCTTGCCCTTCAGGACTGCCTCCTAAGGAAAAATGATGATCAGTCTCCTAAACAGGCTGAAGTCTGCTCTTGGGAAGTCCAAGGTGGCAGTTCTGCTGCACCACCCCACTCCCCACCCCCTGCTTATACAGAATTTTGTCTGCCTCTTCATCCTGGTTGGGTGGGTTGTAGCAGACTCCCACTATGATATTTGCCTTTTTGACTTGTATTGCTTGGTTCTAGAAATTACTATCCATTTTACAATTGTGTGTTTGTGTATACATATAGGTATTATTGAAAAAAACATATCTTTGCATCACATAAACCATATGTATTCCCAACTATATCTGTGCGTAAATATGTACTGCCTTGCAGTCAGTGCTGTAAGTTTAACTTATATTTGTTCTGATGAGTCTCTACAGTTATTTTAACACACTGAGAAAACTTGTGTTAATTATCTCTGTCATGGAATCCAGATGTATAATAGCAACTTTTCCTCTACCACCTTTTAATTCTGTTTTTTTCTTATTGATGCAAATGCAAGGGATTTTAAATAATTTTTCACATACTCATTTACAAGAGCTTTTTGAGAGAAAAACTTTCTGAACACTCTTGCAAATGGCAGCTTTTAATTAAGTAATGAGCAAAATGTACTCCTTTGGTTTGTAGTTTGCTTATACTTGTTGTGAAGCCTGTACCAATACTGTGAATCCACAGTTACACTGTTTGAAGTCTGGATCAAAATATTGTGGCTATGAGGCTTTAATCATCCTGTCAACAGTTATGACAGGTTTTAAAAAGCAGGGTATTAAATTTTAGTGAACCATGCAATGTAGTGCAAGTAACTTTAGGTTGGGTTTTTTTTCCCCAGAAACTCTTAATATCCTGCTTCCTTGTTCAGCAATTTGTTTTTTCATAGGAGCCTGAATTTTGCTCTTGACTGTCCCTCTAGCATACAAGCCAGTTGGACCCTTTAAATGACAACTGGTTCAGTGATTTGATGAGTTACTCCTAATTAATCTCTTGGATCTTGGTAAATGATGGAAGGAGTTCAGCTGAAAGGGAAGTAGTAGCTGGTTATCATTGGGCTGGCTGAATCACAGCTGTATAACATTTTCTAAGAGAGTGGCTCTGTGTCCTTCCCTCTGGGTATTTCAGTGAAAATATGTACTATTGCCACTTTAAAACTTCTGGAAACCAGTTGTGTCTGTATAAAGGATGAGCAGCACTGCAGCTACATGATGCATCCTATTATCTCCACAAGAGATCTGTACTTGTTTTATTAAATACAATGTTTAGAAAGTTCTCTGAAATAAAAATGTGAGCTCATGTTAGAAATGAGGCCCCAGCCCATGTGGAGACTGCTCTGTATCTGAATGAGCTCTCAGTGCATTCAGCTGCAGCTGAGAGCACCTCTGCATAGACTGAAAGATCTGAGAGAGCAATCTTTGTGAGTAATCACACATGTTGTGTAGAAAAGTAATTGCTGTTGCTTAAGGTTAACTTATGTCCTGAGGTGTGTTTCTTGTGTCTGGCATTTATCACTCCTGAAAGTATCTTGCAAGTATAAATTTTAGACTATTTATGGAGTGGGGAGGGAAAACCTTAAAATTTATTAAAGGTAGGGGAGAAAAACAAAATAAAGTTTGATACTGTATAATCTTAAAGTGTATTAAAATAGCAATTGCGTTTGTGTCAGATTTCCAAGATGGATGGAGTTTTAATTACTTATGAGATCCTGCCAAAGGTTTTATAAAGCAATGAAATTATGTTCAGAGCATTATCTTGTTAAAATCTCTTTCTAATATAAAACTGATTAAGACAGAAAATGAAATTTAATAATTGGAAATACTTTATTAAACTGGTGTGAGTTAAGTTTTCATTACGATTCAAAGACGAATTCTTTTCATCTTATGTAATGAACTGTAATCAGAAAAAATATCCATATTTCTCCATCATTCTCTAGTTACCGAATACTGTTTGGGCTGCAAACAGGGATTATTATGGTAAGATTTAGAATGTAGTAAATTGTTGGTTAATTAATTTTATTCATGAAATTGTAATCTAGAAATGTTTGAATTTTACTTTAGGAGCAATTCTTCAGGATTTATATAGAGCTCTCTAGGGCATCTTATATTAGAGCCAAAGCAGAGATCTTAAACATTTTGAAATGGTCTAGACTGTGCAGATAAACAAGCCAGATTCATTTTAATCTATTTTGTACTATATGAAAAGGTAATAATGACCATCTCTACCACTGTATTATTTCCTACTGGAGTGTTATTAATTTGGTGTGTCAGAGGATACAAACTCTGAAATGTTTTTATCTCAAAAACCTACTTATTAGGGGACAGTTATTAGAATTATTGTTTTCCCTCAGCTGCAATACTGTTGTTGAGTCATTCTATATTTCAACTGTAGAACTAATCACAAAGATAAGATACGGCATTAAAATGGGATGACTCTGTCAGGGACAGGCAAATGTATAGATACAGGACTTTGGCAGAACTGAACAAAAGCAGAAGATCAAAAAATCATGGGATCTCAAATTTCCCATTATCCTGATATATGGGTTTGGACTGCATTCCACTGAAAATATTTGTTCTTTCTTTGGCTAACTTTCATATTGTTCTTTTAATCCCAGCTCATTGTTTTCTTCATTTAAAGATGTAGTAGTCTATATGCTTACACTACAGTTATCTTCTTTTCAATAAATTTCATTTTGCTGTGCTCCGGCTTGTGATTTTCAGGTTTTCATTCCAGTTGTCATTAGAAAGGTAGCCAGAAACCACAGAACACTTTGCACTCCATTCTTGCTTTTCTCTGTTTACCCAGTTTTAATGAGGCTTATTACTTGTGGAGATATTATCCTGTTTCTTAGGGTCTTTTCTGTCTGCTTCTGTTTCTACCTTTAATTACTTGATCTACAGTAAGATGAGCTGGCTCCTTCCCAGGGCTTCATGAATTCTGCTGTATTTGAGGAATTAATGTGAATTGAGAAAGAGTCTTTAATTGGAAATGGTGAGTCTCTAGATGGGAGTAAGGCTTACTCACCTCCCTTTCCTAGGGCATGGGTATCCTACCACACAAACCTACCAGAAAGTACCTAGGTGCTGCACGAAAAAATAATAAAACTTCATCCAAATATAATTCTCACTACATTTCCCCCATTTTGGGTAAGTGCTTTTTAAAATCAATCTAAAAACTCTTGCAGGAAATCTTTGCAGAAGGCTGAAGTTCACCAAATTTGAAAATGCCTGAAGTTACAGTCCAGACAGCTTCAGCTAAATCCATTTGTCTTCAGTTTCCATCAGTAGGGCCGCTCAACTCATGCAAAGTTTCTAGTCCTGACTAAGATTTATACTAGCAAGTTGTTTGAAGGGTGTTCTTAGCAGAGCAGTTTATGTAACAACTTGTATGTAAGGTTACCATCCTTGGTACAGACCTGGTTACTATGGAAAACAATCATCTTGTGTTCACATTATTAGCACTCTCTTATAATCAAGCAGCAAAGAATTGCCTCAAAATCTTGTTTAGATATATCATCACCTGTGATTTTTTTTTATTTTTCATGTTTTATTGAATAACCATCTCCTTTGTTATGTTCCCGTTACATGATATGAGCAAATTCCAGAACCCTTCTATCTCACCACGCACAGGAAATCATTTAACTTGAATACATGGCTTAGTGTTTTGTGGGAGTGGTTGGACTCGATGATCCAGTGGGTCTCTTCCAACCCGGTGATTCTGTGATTCTGTGAAGAGTATTATACCTTACAAAGCAAATGAGTTATTTTTATTTCTTCCATTTCCTTGCTTTGTTTATCCTTTGTAAGGCAAACTCTTGTTGTTTCCAAAGAGAATTCGTTATAAGAAAGGAGAAAAGTTCCATTAGCCCTAGGCAGTCTGGGTGGATGATTTACAAATCTTTGCTATTTGTTTTAATACATACAGCTAAAATGCAGTAACTATTTCAAATCATGTACAGCCTTGAGTAAAAAAATGAAAGTGCTCTTCATGCCATTAACATGAAACATGCAATCTGTGAACTATAGACATGATACGGACTAATTTTTTTGTTGCAACCTTAAACAGATAATATATTGACTGGATATGTGGCCTCTGAATCTAAGCAAGAACAATGAAGTGAAATCCTAATCATATCCAAAAGCTTGTCTACAGATCTTTATTATCTCAAACAACAAACACGAAAGATTTTTTTTTGTTTTTTTTTAATTCCTAGGAGATTGTAACACTGGTGAGGGAAAAAGACAGGTGTCTTTCTACAAGTACAAAAGAAGCAGCATGTCTGTTCAGTTCACTGCTTCTCATCTCAGGGTCTCTTCAGTTTGTGATCTTTCCTAGCTTTTAACGCCTCTGAAAATAAGTGGCTGTTGGTGAGCACTCAGTTGAATCACACCCTAATGCAGAAAGATATCTGAGTCATTGTATACTCTCTACAGGATGTATGATATGCACAGATCTGAATATATACAGGAATTCCTCTTTGGTTTTTATCAGGTGCCGTTTGTAGATCACAGATCATAAAACAAAGACTAATACTAAGCCCTCAAAATCCTTTGGTCTAATGCTTGTATGTAGCACTTATATTGAACATATGTATGACTGTCTTTGGAGATGCGCATCTAAAACAGGAGGGAAAGGTGATATTGTGCAATAAGAACCACAATCTGTGAGAGCTTCTTAGAACAGGAAAGAGATTAGAATGAAAAGGAAGAATGTGCTTGGATGTGCAATTTCAGGTGAAAATTAGCGTAAGAGAAGAAGAAAAAGGCAAGATGAGAACGCAGAAGAATGGATGTGGTAAATCGCAGAATATGAGAAGAAGATATGAAGAGCTTAGTGTTATTCACAGAAGTGACTGCAGCACAGCTGCATTGGAGAAAAGAACGGGCCTAGCTGTGAAAAGAGAGGGCAAATGTGAGCCACAAATAGAAGTTAGGGGATCTAGTTCTGGGTAGAACTTTAGATTTCGCAGGTGGTGGCGGCTCATGAAGGACCTGTTGAGCCCTTGACCAGCAGGGTGGCTGTTCAGGATGCTTGAGCAGGCTGGGAATACGCAAGCTGGAGCAGATGAAGCTGGAAAAGTGCATGTCAGCTGAGCACTGCCTCCTTGGAACAGGCTGCTTGGGATGGAGAGTGATCTGAGCTGAACTACTGTTCTTGTCAATACCTCAAGCTGCTACAGCTAGGGGTAACTCCATGGTCCTTTTCAGATAGATAAACCTTGCAGTGCTCCTGTGGAGCACAGTAGACTGTGAAGCTGCTGTAGATTGGTATTACCTGCTAACTGGGAAATCTCCCTCCCAGCTGGTGTTGCTTGCTCAGGCTGTATTGTCATACTAGCTGAAGTGGAGAGCTTTCCTTTGGCCCACACTGCAAATCTGTGCAAGACAACATAAATTTGCCCTAAGTTTGTGGCTGTGCTTGCAGGACAACTGTGCAACACTTTATTTTTCAACTATGACACTGCTATAGAAGTCTAGTCACAGCTGCTTCAATGTTGGATGAATTGCAAAATTCACCCAAGGAACAGTGTTCTTCCTCTGGTAATTGGAATTTTGAAAGCTTTACAGAGAAGGCAATGGAGACATTGCATCATTATTAAAATAAATACATTGCTTTTTGGATTCTGGCTTCTGATATGGTTTATCTTTGAATCTGTGGTCACTACCTGAGAAGTGCAATTTTTAACAATCTTTTATATCAATGATGTACAGAATGTTTTCCTTGTTTGCCAACATACCAGCTGGAATACATCATTGATTATGCACCTATAGGGATTTTTGCTATTTGGTGCATATTGAATGCCCTTCAGAGAGAGGGAGGTTTGCAAGTGCGGTGTTTGACAGGGTTGCTCTGAGTGAATCAGCAATTTCTAGTCTTTTCCTATTGCTAATGTTAAATTGCATGCTCTCTTTGGTGCAAATGAACTAAATGCCATTGGAATAATTGATTTTTAAAATATTTTTTTTGTACAAAACAAAAATGTAGCAGGACCTAGGCAAAAAAACCCCAAACAAACTCCTTGCCTAAATACTTATATTTTGGGCAATACTTATGAGTGTGTAATAAAATTACGATGTTCAAATTTGGATGTGCTCATACAAATACTTGACATGCAAAGTGACCTTTGGAAATGGTGTTCTGCTGAATAAAAACTTAACTTTCCTGCTCCAGTATGCCTGTTTCATGAATCAGGGCCTTGGCACTGGAGGGATTGCTTTTCTGTTCACATTATCTTGCCACAGGAACAAATAATAGGTAGCTCTAAGATGACTTCCTTCTCGCCTCATTTTCACTGCCCTCACATTTTCCATATATTTTAAAGGATGCTGAAACATGCCCTCAGGGACTGCAGTCCTAAAAAAAATGAGGATGTTGACCTTCTCAATGTGTTTAAAAATGCCTCTTACTAGGTATCTGTCAAGGGAGACCTTTAAGAGAAATCATATTTTTCACCATCTGTACTGAGAGCATTTTTGTTCATGTTAGAAAGCCTATCTGCACTTAACTTTCCACCAACAACTCTAGTTTAATAAATTCTCATTAGTTTTGCATTAATTATTCCTGAACCTGAGCTCTTCTTCGAAGGTAGTAACTGTGAGGGAATACAAAATAGTTTTGTAAGAGAACTTGTCAGAGGAAAATTTTGGCAGTAACTTGAATAAATTATGGCAAAAATATCAATGGACTCTTTAGATATTTTGTAGAGGGATGCTATTTTTCTTCATAACATAAGGGCTAATCATTTCTTCTGAAATTAATATCTGTTTTTATTTTTAGCATTCATAATTAGACATTAATTTGCTCTCTGAATACTTACATTTCAAATTCTGCGATCATTCCCTTTTGAGCAAGTACTACTCTAAATCTCTCTGAGAAAAAATGACGATTAAGTACATTTGAAGTGTTTCTACATTATCTGAGTGATTTATTTTTATGTTCATGTGAGGCACAGTCCAATCCATGCTGATGTCACTGTCAGTCATAGGTGACTCAAAAGGAATTCCATTAAAGGCTTGCAAACGATGTCACTGTGCAGGTCTAACCCTCATAAGCTCCTACACAAACCTCTCCTGCCACATATCTCAAGATTTTTTTTAAATGGCCTCATGTTTTCTGGGTAGTTTCCCCCTCTTCTTCAATTATTTCTCCTCTCTGGTCCTTAATGGCTCCTCAGGACAAGTATTACCACAACTGAATGCCTGTAAAGCACTCATCCCATCATGGGCACAACCACAAAGAAATGTGATGTTGGGAAACTTTCAGCTGTTGGTTTATGTGGTGCGTAGAGAACATGCTAAAACATGGTGGCAGTAGCTGTGTCTAGGAAATTATTAAGTACATATAAACACAACAGTGGCACTGTTGATCTATTTTGAATGCCGTCTTCCATCAACCAAAATAATATGAAGATTCAAAAAAAGGCATACATGAAAATAATTCTGTTCATCTAGGTGTGGTGCCAAATTTTCCAGAACTGCCTATCATTCAGGTAGCTGTTTAGGAACATTTTCTAGTGTTATGAGAGAAGCAGCAGTGAGATGGTAAACCATTTTTTTTTTCTTTAATACCTCTTTGACCTATCTATGCATCTTGTATGCGCAGATGATAGTTTTGAAGCTATTCTACTTTCTCTGTGTAATACACTGTAAGGATAAAAAATGTATTTTTTTTCACTGTGTTGGCTATAGAGCAGGAGGTCCTGAAGTGTTGCTTGCAGAGGACCACTTCACAGGAGAAGACATCAGGGTGAGGAACACGTAATGCACCTAGCACTTTTTTCTGTAGCTTCCTAGGAGAACCGCAACAGTGGGACTTCATTTCAGGTCCCTTGTGCTGGAAGGTTGTAGGCCAAAGCAGTATCCACTTAGCCACAGAGACCCAGCTTTGTCTGAGGAGTGTGTTGCCCCTGGAACAGGCAGCTTTTGTATGGCTCCTTGCCATCCCACAGAACCCTGCAGAGGGAAGTGGGAATCAAAGGAAGCTGGAAGGTGCAGCAGACACAATTTTTGCTCCAGGAAAGCTGACATCTTTGGGTGCTCAGCGGCAACCTGTATCCTCAAGCAGCTGTAACACCCTTGTGGCTGCTATGGGGGAGATGGCCTCCCCTGAGCTAGTGCAAGGTCTTCTTTATAACTGAAGACCATACTGTGTTTGTGTTGGACTTCTCTGGCTATGCTTTGGAAATCGCTCTCAGAGGAGTTTGGAGGATTTGATAGCAGGTGTTTTCAAAGGATGTGAAGGCCCTGCACTAAATGTTTGGCACATATTCATGTGCAATTGCAGAGAATTCTTGCTGAAAATGGTAATCCCCACTAGTCACATGGTCTACATGGTCCCAAAGGATGTGCGTGCAGTGGGGTATTTACTTACAACACCTTTAACTGAGAGCTTGATCTTTGTGCCATCCAAGCCTGTGACAAAATTGTCCCTCTGCAGAAATACTGGGAAACAGAAAAAAAAATAGTGTTTAGGTAAGAAAGGCAAGTAGATATACACTTTAGTGTTGTGGTAGCATTTTCAGGTATTTTTTCAGGTACTTTTGTGCAATAAAGAGAAGTAGGTCTAACAGGTTGCCACACACTTTCACTATGAAGAAGAAAATATTTGGTATATGCCATAAACCAGGAAGGAAACCACATTAAATGTCAGTGTGAGATAATGCAATCTCTGCTGTTGGCTGCACAAGAACTGCTCTGCAATGGGCAACCATCTTAGGGTAAGAGCACCTTCTGCAAGGAGAGCATGTCAGGGGAACAAGTTCCTAATCTTTCAAGAATTACCTGGTTAATCAATGCATTTGTTCCTCACTGTAATATTATAGTACAATTTTGCATACTGGTTATAGCCTGTCTTTACATCAGGCTTTTATTTTTGTGTTAATGATCTGCATTTAATATCTTTTCTGTGACTGGGGTAAGAAATACACATCTAGCTTGTATAATGCAGCCAATTTGCTTCTCAGGTTTCAGATGAAATACTCTTGCTGTAGGGCTGAAACTCATCTGAATTATTAATAGACACTTTTTAACCGTAAGGAAATTGTCATAATTTAAGTATCGCGAATAATACATATAAGTTTGCAAGCTCTGTGATAGAAAATATCTTCCTTGTAATCAGCATATGGGTCTACATGCAAAGATAAATGGCCCAGAAAAAAATGCCTACCATTTTTCTAGTCAAGCAATGTAATACAGGAGTCAAATGGAAATTAATTTGTTAAACAGAATTCAGAGCAGGCTGCTGTAGCTGCTGGGGGGTTAAGCTGACAAGAATCGAGATGGGTAGTTTATCTGCAGTTTGTATTCTAATTTGCCTATATTCCTGAATAATTCTAATGTGATTCAGATGTGTAAAGCAATTAAATGTGACACTCAACAGCCAGACAGCACAGTCTGTATATCTTCAGTAGGTTTAAAAAGAACCCTAAAGCCTTAAGTGTGTGGGATGTCCCTAGGATGGCTAGAGGTGTGAATTGAATGTACTGTAAATAAAGTATGGCATGAAAACTTTCACTAGTTCCTAGAAAGGAGAAAAAATTCTGATGAATGTTGAAATTATAACATTTGAATGCAGTGGGTAACTCCTGCCTGACACTCGCATAAGGCTGGAGCATGGAAAAATTAATTAATTCAGTCAGCACATGGGAGAAGTGTGATTTTGACATCACCATTTATTAGGAAAAATTTTGAGAGGGAAGCCACGTTATGCTATATCTTTTTCATCTTTGTTCTACATTTCTGAGGAGCTCCTGTTCTGGTGCCTGCCCTGCAGATGTGGGGCTATGACATGAGGGAACACAATGATTTTCTCAGGTCTGTCTTGTCAGCCAGTGGGAGAACTCAGAAATGATCCTCTCTTGTGATTTCCAGGGTCTATTGGCTAGACAACAGGAGCAGGTTCAGCAATAATAATGGTAAATCTCCCTGTAGGCTGGATCCTGGTGGTCTGGGAGGTGCCCAGGTTTGGTTGCTGTTTTCTCCCTTGTTCTCTCATGTGTCTCACTTCATTCTGTTGCTTGTCACTATAGGATTCTATACTAGAAGACATGAAAAGTAAATATGACTCTTTCCCTTTTGAGTTCTTGACTTATTTTTTAATTATTTTTTTGTAGCTTGATTTTTTTCAGTATGCATATCTGTGCAGTCCCTTGTCCCTTGCAATATGCATGCTGCAAATGTCAAAACCTGCCTGGACCGCCCACGGCACCTTTGTCACTGATGTAATGAGGAAATGTGGCTGTGCAGAGAAGTACTAATGTTACAACATTTGTATAGCAATCAAGAGCCCTGAAAGAATGATCCTAGGTTTGCACTGCTGCAAACGTTATCAAAATGTGACTGTCACCAGCCACTGAAGGAGATAACAAAAGATACTGCTTGTTGCCATCTGCCAGCAATATTAAGTTTATGAGGCTTCTTTGAGACTCTTGCTAGTCGGCCACCTGCTGAAGAGAGTGAGCATGCCCTGCAATGAAGTGGGGTCCTCTGGAAAAACTTTCTCAGATGGCAGATGCTTCCTTGTTGCCTTGTTAAAACTGTACTAGTCCAAAGTACAACTTGCATAGTCCCTACCTCTTTGAAGCCTTCCCCACCCCTCACCCTGAAATTGCCATTTCTTTCAACAATTGTGTGAAGCAGTATCCACTCAGCAGGAGAATACAGAATGATTCAAAGCAATCCATAAGTATTGATGTCTAGCTAGCATAGAAGGCACTAATGGAAGAAGGTGCAGATGTGTCAAGGTAGTTTGAGGCAAAGGTGGTGCCTTTTTAGAAATGGATCTTTTGTGTGGATTAATAAATGGCTTTGGATTGCAAGCAAGTATAAATATTAACTGGAGAGTATTAAGAAATGTGATACATGCAATGCCAGTGGCTGTAGAAACATGAAGTGAAGTCCAGCTGCTCTGAAGTAATTTCTAAATGCTGTATGTCGAGACATTTGCTCTGTTTTAGTTTGAAGGCTTTGTAAGGAGAAAGGACTGGCAAGAAAAAGTAATGGCTCACAGTAATGGACTTTCTGCAAATACTGGAAGTTAGTCAGATGTCAGTGCCAGATGTCTTGGCTCTGAAGAGCTCTGGCTTTCACCTTCTGCTAAGCCTAGAGGCCTGGAAGGACTACAATTGGGAGCACAGAGGCTGGGGCGGTTTCCACAAAGACTCTGTAGAGGCAAGGTTAGTTTCTTAAGGGCACTACAGTGAAGTGCAGGCAGATATGTGCCTGTTGACAGAAATTATTCCATCTGAGGTGGGTCTTTGAGAGAGGTGAACACATACGTACAAGATTAACTGCCATATTCAGTCTTAAACAATATACTTGGCCTCAGAAAGTTGAAAGTCCACCATATTCGCTCCTGATCTTAGAGAAATGAAGGGAACTGTTTGAACTTCATCCAGCCTTGAGGTACGTGTAGCTGTGGGGTGAGGTATTGTAGCCCAGGGACTGGGCTATGGATAGGAAAATATATATTTCACATCCAAACGGAAAGAAAGCTAAGGATAAGAAAACATGATGTTGGTAAAGCTAGGCAGGTAATGCAATATGCATGGCCTATGCAATTACAATCAAGAGACTATTATGTTGAGTACTGTATAATCAAGTAATAGGAGACAATCCATCCTTCGTAATCTTAAAGGATAAAAAGAGAGAAGTATTATCCTTACATTTCATAAGGATAAAATACAAATGTTGGACAAATTAACTATTTGGCAGGGCTTAGGAGCTGTATGTGTTTTCATGAGTTGCAAGGTAGGTTGTTTGAGTGGGAGCAACACTTTCTCTCTAATCAAAGCAGAAATTTAAAGCTCAAAACAGAATAGTCTTAGAAGTGAAAGACAAGTGGAGTTATAAGGAGCTCAAACAAGAAATCAAGTTTAATTGGTGCCATCAAGAGTGCCAAAAAGTGCATTTCATCTTCATCATCAATAGAGAATGAAAGAAAAGTAAAAGACAGTCTAAACCTATTCTAAACATAATAGTTGTTCAGGTTCTTTGTGAAGTCTGACTTCACTGGATTTGTTGTTTCCACACCTTGGCTTTCTGGGCTCTGAGATCTCAGTAAATAAGGTGTTTACTGACATTCTGTTCAATTAGACCATTTCTCCTTGAGTAATAAATGTACTTCTGTTAAACTGATTTAGTATTAGGATTGTTTTTCCTTATTGACATAATTCAGGTCATTGAAGGTAGGACTGACAGCTCTAGCAAAAAATCCCATATCATTGTAGCTTGAAAAACATGATTTATTTTTTTATCTTTAAAAGGAGAGGGGAAAAATCCAAAATGAGACAGAAAGAAAATAGTCTATGTTCCCAAAAACCTTCCTCTGGGATTTTTTCACAATCTACCCTAAAGATCAGAGGAATGCAGGGACTGGGATATTTTACTGCATTTAGTGCTGGCGTAGCCAGCTACACCTCCATTCCTTTATCTGTCCTGAAACTTGGCAGAAAAATTCAAGATGGTCCAAAACAGCAAGCTGAAAGTTCTCAGCTCAGTCACATGTTTTCTCTGAGCAAAATCTGATAAAACCTGTTTTATTGTACATGAGCACATGTATCTTAGAAATTATTTGGCATTTTAATAGTTGTGATGTACTGATGTATTTTTGAATGTTCTTGCTTCCAGTTTCAGGTTTTGAATTCTTAGAATCATAAAATCATAGAATCATAGAATCACCAGGTTGGAAAAGACCCACCAGATCGCATCCAACCATTCCTATAAAATACTAAACCATGCCCCTCACCTTCAGGCCTCTGTGGCCTCTGAAAGCACAGATAAGTGGGGATGAAAATGGTGATTCAGTTCTTGTGCTAAGACTAGGCTTGAGAAACAGAGTTTTATTCTTTATCTGTTTTGTAAGTTATACCATAACATAACAAGGCCCAGATCCTTAAAATCTCTTAGAAGCAAAGTAGCTAATTCTTCACTATCTCGCTTTGATTAGGCATCTCATCTTAATGGAACTCTATGGGCTTTGGGCATAAGGGTATTTTCCTCGCTTGTGCAGGTTAAAGACTGTGAGGTGATGCAGCTCCATTGAAATAAACTGTCAAATTACGGTCAAGTAAAAAACCTGATATATCTCCCTACATAAAATAATCTCACTAGAGTCAACACTCACAATTTCTCGGTTACAAGTTCTGCTATTCTTGTCCCTACCTCCTCAGGTCAGTGGCAAAGAAACTTCTTTGGGGTGAGACGTTGCTTGCTGTCTGGTTATCTGGTACAAGGCTTCCTCTTCTTATCATCCTACACAACTGGTGTCCAGACTAAGAGGCTTTCTCCTTTAGGAAAAATGCTAAATAAGGACATTACTGGGAGCCTGCTGGAATTCATGGCCCATAGTGCTGAGAATATCTTGCCTTCCTTGCCATCTGTTTAACAATTTTACATGTGAAGAACCGGAATGGGAAAAGGTGCTGACGGGCATTGAAATTAGAAATTTGACTAATCTGGGTCTTGCTGCTGCTCCTCTTCCTCTAAATTGTAGAGCTGTCTTGCTAGGTGTAGTAAATATTGCTGTGGCTCTGCAGCTCATATGTGTATCTGCTCTGATTCATAAATTACAAAGAAAGAACCTAGATAGATGGATAAATTTAAATATGAATTCATTAGAGCTGGCTTAAAAATATAAGATTTTTTTCTGAATAATCAAATCTAGTGTATCGAAGTACATACGTCATTGATGGCTGTGCTGCTGAGAAGGTAATTAACACTCACCAGGGACCTTTTCCAATTATTGTATCTTACATCAATCACATTTTTGGCCTTTGCAGATAAAGATATTCTTACTAAACTGGGATGTAAAAACTGTTTGCAGAGATGATACTTCCCTCAGCAAAGGAGGAGTGGAGATGGGGGGACTGTGTCACTTCCCACATGTGTAGTATGTGTGACCATAGGCAGTCTTGAGGAACTCCTCTCAGGCTGTAAGCAGAGTGAACTTCTCTGCAGCATGGGTGCTGCAGAAGCCTGGAGAACAGAAAGCTCAGGGGGCTTCAAACTGTAGCCTTCCAAAACCTACAAGGAGGTTATCAGGAAGACAGCCAGGCTCTTCACAGTGGTGCATTAAAGGCAATGATGCTGTCTAAGCAAATCTTGTAGGGTTGAAAACTGTATGGGGACCACTGATGGATGGTCACCAATTGAGCATTCTGGCCATTTCTGTTTCAGATGGACACTTTACTCTTGATCTCTCTGGAATTCTAACCTGTAGAGCTATCTGCAAATAAAGTCACACTTTTCAAGGCTTCAGAAAACTTTGTCCTAGTGTTACATGACACTAAAGTGACATTGGTATCCTGTTTCTTTTGTGACTCCTATAAAGGGTGGAATTCTTATCTACTCTGGCTTACCCATCAGAAGTTTGTGAGGATTTGGCTCTGTGGAGACTTGGGGACAGTTTATAAGACAACTTATTTTAGAAAGTAAGACTTTGCAAGATTAAATCTTAATAAATCTATTTGCACTTTGAAACCTAAACTGAAGATCTGTTTGTTAAAATTTTTTTACTGTGGGGAAATGTAATTTTATCTATTTTGAAACAATGAAGAGGTTATTGGCAAGAAATATATTTATCTGCTTTTAGAGTTAAAGCTCGACATCAATGTAGTTTGACGGGAAAATGGTGAGTAGCTATTCATTAGCAACAGAATACTTATACACTTAAATACTATTTTAAAGGAATAATGTGTATTGCTCAGACTTAGACAAACTCTTATGACACATAATAGGTCTACATATAATGGTACATCCTCTTCAGTAACAGCATGTAGGACTTTGTTCAGCAGAGCCCTTGAGAACACACTCCTGAGGTCAAATTTCTCCTCAGGAAATTATTACTTCATTTAGAAAGAGCATATGGAGGAATTAAGATAGACTGAGAAGTGGTAATTGTGGCTATGTAAGGGAGACAGCTCTTGGATCCGAGTGTTATAAAAGATCCCACTCTGAAAGTGGAGAAAAATCGCAACAGAAGTTAGGAGACAAAAAAGTCTTTTTTTTTTTTCCCTGCAGAACAAAAATCTAAAACCAGCAAATGAAAAAGGCAGGACTGAATGTCAGTGGAAGTGCATCCACTACACAGGCAACAAAGCCTTTTGTTTCATTAGAATTCAAGTTATTCCTTTTAGCTTCAGTTAAACAAATACTCTCAATGACTAAAGAAGGTTTGCAGTACAGTCAAAAGAAAGTACCAAAGAGAAACCATGTGAGAGAGGAGGTGGGATGAATGACAGGTTATTAAAGAATGACTGAATTACAAAAGTTGTTTTATAACAATGAGTATTTTTTAAGAGGACATGGAGGAAAGATTGTGAAAACAACTAAATCCTTTAGGTAATGCTGATATAAGACAACATAGACAGGAACACGTCAAGATTTAATGCCTACACATCTTCATGTGTGGCTGATGGTCATTAGAAGCTGATGCTTACTTTCAGGACTGTTGTTAGACACAAGGTACTCTTAAAATGTTACTTTAGCCCTTTTCTAATAGGTGGCATGGATCTCTAAGTCTGGAAATGGATCTTCTCTACGTGGGTTACAGACTTAGAAAACCTGGCACTAAGGTACTCTGTATCTATTGATTTTAGGAGGTATGTTAGAGTCTAACAAACCTGCAAATGAAACTCTGTGCAGGACTTCAAAACAGCGTTGCTGAAATCAAATCCTTACACTTACCAGTGGCAGAGGAAGATACAAATCAACACTGTAGGGCTCAAGCGTATCATAAGCAAACCCCAAGTTTCCTCATAAACATACAATATGCTATCACATATATACTGAAGAAATTACAGACAACACAAAAGGGAAATACCTGAAAAATACTTGCTTTCCAGGAGACAAGCTTCCATTCTAGAAATATGGCCTGGCATTCTTTGCATCAAGATTTAAACCTTTAAATTTGTCTAGATGAAAATAAATTGAATTTGAGTAGGCTTTACTTATGAATGTCTCTGACCAACTCCCTGTCACTACTGAGAATTTCACACATGCAGTTGCTCTGATCTGCATAGTCCCCACCTTTCCTGGTACTACTTTTTGTATAGTGGGTTTGAACAACTCAGTGTTCATATTAAAACACTCTGGTGCTCAGCAGTAGAAGGGTTAGGAGGGTGTTCCTTGATAAGAATTATTAATAGAAACAGAGCCCCGATGGGAGTGTCTTCCATGGAAAAACTGAAAGGACCACATCTGCACAATTTAAACAATAATTAAGGAGAGAGATCATAATAGTTTGTAAGGATTACAATATTGTAACCATAATGATAGGTAAGAATTTTCCAGGAAAGTCCAAAGGATGTCATTTTAAAATTAAACAAGGGGAAATTAATCTAAGTAGCTTTATAATAATGCTTTGTGATAAATGTTGGAGTGGAAATCTTTTTTAAATTAAAGGACTGGAAAGAGAAAGGAACAGTTGAATATATTTCTTATTTTGGGACAAGAAGCTAGAAATTCTTAAATTGGAAGTTACCAATGTCTTGCTGTGGTTTTAACATAGAAATTGTAGCTACTTCTAAACTTCCAAAAAGTTTAAAAGAAAGTAATATGTGTCAATGAAAATTATTTGGATTTTCCTTTGTTTTGTTAGCCTTAATTCGGAGCAAGAAAACTATTTTCACATCTCAAAAAAAAGCATTTGATCTTCATGATTTCAGAACACTTGCGTACTGTTGCTCCTAATGAATTGTATCCTATATCCCTAGTATCATTTTTGTGTTGTCATCTGTTTTAATATGTGATTTGATATGCCTCTAATCTCTTGCAGCCTCCTTCGTTTTTCCCTGATCAGTGTTCTGTGTCATGTACATTTTGTTTTCAGTTTTCATTCATTAAAATGACATTTCTCATCTTCTGCTTCACTGCACTGTTGAGGACTTGCCACTTATTTTCCTCGCATTCTCTGTTCTAACTCATGGCAAATGAAATAATTAATCAAAGCAAAAATCCTCCTGTAGGTATCTACAAACCCTGCATACAGAATTTGACTACTTCAGATGTCACTTGGGAAAGTGAGGTTCTGGGGAGATTTGGCAACACCCTGGCATTTTTTAGAATGCTTAAGAGAGAATTTGGCATTTTTGTCCTTGGGAAAAGGTATTATGAGGCAAATTCTCAGCTGCTGGAGTAGAGGGGTCTGTGACACACGAAAACCCAGTACTAACTGCCTAGAAAGGCTGGTTTTGATCTACATATTAGTGCACATAAACTGAGAAAAAGAGTGAAGTGAAATGTAGAAGGGGACTTTTAAATTGTGTTAGTATGAAAGAACATAACAAAACAGGATATTAAATAATGAGATATGTAATATCTAGCAGAAACCTAATTTTGCGTAACTGCCAAAACGGCAGTTTAGTGTCAAATAATGAATGATATTATAAAATGATTAATCTGATACTGTGTTCCAGTTCATAAAAGTCACAATTTATTGTGCCATAATTTACATATTTTCTTAGGTGAAATAACAGTTAATTTTCACTTATTGCATAGATATCTTTGTATTCATTGACCAGAGAAATTAATGTCTTGCCTTAGAGATTGTCTTCGTTTCATAAAACTTAATGAGTCAACAGTGATACTTCTTTGCATCCTTTTTTTTTATCTTAGTATTTTGAAGGGGAAATAACAACTTTTATTTTATCTTCATTTCTATTTACTGCAGGTCAGATTCTACCATAAGAAGCAGCTGGCCCTGGAGAATTTTATTCTGTGTTTTTTATGGACTTCATGGAATTATTTGTGGCATGACCTGCCACTTACACTCACTGTGAGCAAGTATGGGAGCATAAAGCACAAGGTGTGTTATAGCTTTTGTACTGAAATAAGCCTCACTTTAGAGTTAAACTGTGCCTTACCTGTGTGATATTATTAGCTACCATTGTTCTTCACAGTGCAGCTACAGATCTCGGAGGTATCATAGGAACTGGATGCCAATCTTCGAAACGGAACAGCCAGTACTTGCACACATGAATAACAGTCAAATGTCTATATTACCCATGAAGAGTAAGGAAAGCAGTGGGAATTTTTGATGGCAAATACATTGAATCTCGACTTAAGATACTTATGTGGGAAAGGAGCATTTCTGTATTCCTGGTTGTTGGTTAATTGCCATGTGACTGATTTCAGAGAATCAGCAGAAAAACTATGTTTTTTAGTAAGTATTGAATGGTACGTCATTATTTTAACCTTATAAAGAACTAGCTTAGACTACCACAATGATCTCATTGCTTACTACCACATATAGAACTAAGCAAGTCTTCCTCCATGCATGACTTGGTAAAAGTCAGTATTTCTAGTATAGGGTATGTGTTCAGTGAATACAACTTAAATAATTATTAAATATTTATTGCTATATTCTATTTGTTACCAAGTAGGAATACTGAAGCCAGGAAGGAAATCCACAGTATTTCCCTTTGTCTCCTTTTTTTTTTTTTCTCTTCTCCTTTGTTCTTTCTCTTCTGATCCTGTCCAAGTTGTACACTTCTTAGCGGTGAAACAGTGGGAAAAAGAAAACTATGGAGGAAATATAAAAACTACAAGTAAAACTATGGCTTTGCACAGCCAAAGGCAAAATTCCCACAAGCTAGACTTTCCTAAGCTTTTGAAAGCTATCTTTCTTAGATATACCCAGCTCTATATGAAAAAGTGTGACTGTGGAAGGCAATAATCCTAAAGTCCTAAAAGATAGCATGAGGTATGTGTGTCATGGGGGGGAGGTTAAACCACAAGTTTTTGAGTAGTTTTCAATATTCTTTTCAGTGTGTAGAGCCCTGCCTAGGGAATTCAAGCCTGTAGAAAAACAATTTATTTTCCTTGTTTACTTTCAAAGGCTGATAAGAAGCCGTTCTTACACACCCATGGGCTGCAGACTGAGAACCAGTGCTCTGGAGCTTACAGAGAAAAAGAGACTCCTTTAGAAAGCAATCTAGGAGCTTTACTCATTAACTTTTGTTGGACTGATGCCCCTCAGAGCAATCTCATGTTCTGTTGTCCAGGGTATGTTTTAATGAAGGAAAATAAAACCCCCAAAAATATCTCCACTGGTGTCTTTATTAAGTAATGCAAAATACAGTATTAATTATGACACTGCATGCATTTTAGACAATATAAATGCAAGCCTACAGAAAATGTGACAAAGAAACCCTCAATTACTTTTGAGGTAGTATACAAGGAGAAATAGGAAAGCAGAAACACAGTGGATTAAAAGAGCAAAATATTAGTATCACTTTGTGCATACATTAGTCACTCATAAATACATTTGTATGAAATAGCTTAAGTTACAACTCCATTCTTGTCAAAAAATATACTTCAAATTCACCATTCTTGTTTGTTTTGTTTTCGTATGACATTTTATGGTATTTTATCAGGTGGATATATTTTTTGTCACTGCTGTCATGATTTTACCCTTTTCCTCCAAGAATTTAGGCACAGATGGCCTCATGCACAAAAATAAATAAGAAACCTGCTTGAAGGGAAAAGAATTCTGTTTAGATAGCCTAGGATAGTCTAATAAATACAATTTTGTTTATAAAAATATTTTGGGTTTATAAAAGAGGGGAGGAGACGGTCTCCCACGTGGAAAGGATGTTAAGTGAAAAGTGCTGTATAATATTTTTTAAGAGATTTTGTTTTAAACATATAGTACCATTATGAATATATATTTTATAATAATCCTGTTTCTTAGAACCTTAATGTTCATTAGAAGTAACAAATGCTGTTTGCTTCCTTTTGTTTGTTGTCTTATTGCCATTTTGAAAGATGCCTAGTTCAGAAGGGTTCCGTATAATTGTGCTTTTGTAAGGCTGTCCTTCCGACTCAAACCAGTGCTCCCAGTCCGTTGAAACGGCTGCTGTTTGCTGTGAATACCCGAATGGCTTCCTTGGTCCATGGAAGACTGGTGGATTTCTGAAGTCTCCATTGAACTCTGATTGAGGGACTCTGCTGAGCTGTTGGGGCTCACGTCCACATACTCTCTTTTTAACACTGGGCTATTTTCAATGTTTTTGCTACTGCATAACTGGACAGTGATTCTTTCATTTTTTTGGTCTCTTGATTCTTTTGTTTTGTAAGTGGGCATTTTTTCCTGTTTACAGCTAGTGCTGATGTCAATATTCAGACCACTGTCTGTTCTCAGGAAGCAAGAATCCACAAGTCTGCTTTGGCAGATATCGTCTCCCTCTGAGCAGCTATCTGCTTTGTAGCTGGCATAGATGGGGCTTGTTCGGCTGTCTCCCTTCTTAATAGGGCTGCTGTAGTACTGCTCTGAAAAACTACAAGGTGACAGCCTGCCAGTGTTCCTGTAAGAGTATGCACCAATGTCCTCCACGCTCAACTGCCTCCATCGCCCAGGCAAGTCTTCTTCTGAAAGGTGGGTGCTCCTGCAGTCATTCCTCATTTTCTGATTTGCTAAAGCCTGCTGTGGTGTTATGGCTGAGAAATGAAAAGGTTCATTTGCATAAGGAGGCAGACTCCTAGTAAAAGTGGGTGAATTCTCATTGTCCTCGGCAAGCTCCATGTGCTGTGCAGGCTTGGGCTTTGCAAACCTAGGACTTCCCTGATGCTCGTAACCTGCAGGTGACTTTCTTTCAAACAGTTCATCACGGTTGCTCATGTAGATTGCTTGCTGTGAGGCAGTCAGAGTGTTTGCTTGGGCATTCTCCTTCTCCTCGGATGTAACACTGAAGCTGGAATAGGAGCTGGAGGTTGGCAGAGAAGTAATGTACTCTGGGAAGGCTTCATGAGAGAAGCTGGAATGGAAACCGTCTTCTTCAACGGTGCTGTCTGTAGAGTTCTGGGACCGCAGGAACCCTGCATCTTTCGCTTGCGTGTCCACACTCGGCCTCCTCTCCCTCCTCCTCTCCTCTGGGCAGTAAAGGGCAGTGTCACTGCAATAGATGTCTGACTTGTACTGGGGTCTTTGTCCAGGTTTTCCAGCAGAGTCCTGAAAATTCATATCCCTTGTAGATGGACTTGACAAGTGTGAAGACAAGCTGTTTGGATCTGGTTTTTCCAGTACTTTGGCAATGACGCAAGTGGGTATGGTATCAGCATAAGATGTGTGGCACAAAGGGACAGAAAGGCTGCACCCATGTTTTTCCAGATGGATGCTGATTCTTTCCTGAAAGTCAGATGGCAACTGTAACATAAAGAAATGGCAAAGGGGACAGGAGAAAAATGCGCATGTCAATACAGGTGTCTTCTTGGGCTTACGAACACTGATAGATGAGTGTTGTTTATGACATTACGTAGCTCACTATATATGGTTCTTTGACTCATATGATGGCCACACTCCTTGTGCATTTCTGGAAACAAGTGTAACCAAATGACTCTCATTTTTTAATATCTGGAAATCTTATTCTGCTTCCTCTCATGGAAAACACTGTGAAACTGAAATGTTTCCTTCTGAGTTAATTCAGGTAGAATAGGAATGATGTAAAGAATGTAGTAAACAATAATCTTAAAAAGACATGTAGGGAATTACAGTCTACAGCAACACTTTTGAGACTGCATGCACACATGTGATTTGTGGTTGGAGGAGGTGGGGCAGGGTTTGCAGAGGCCCCTGCTGGGATGAGGTGAGAGATTAGATCTCTTTTGGTTTTGCTTTCTTTTAATCCGTTGTGCCTCCAACATGGTGCCAAATTCACTCCTGCCCTTCAGTGCTGCATCTGATAAACTTAAGGCAATGATACTGGCTGCTGTGACAGGAGCATTGCTGCACTGAGGAGAAGCAAATCAAACTGACTACCTCGCCCCAGCACTTGCACACTACTTGTCAGATCACCCATCCATGTAAATCTCAACATGTTCCCCTCTTCCAGAAGCTGCTAGCTGACTGCTTTTCTGGTTTCTTACTACACTGGGAGAAATAAGAGCTAAGACCTTAATCTACATTAAGATTCCCATGGAAGGCAATTCAGAATTAATAAGTCTGTTATGCATCATAAATCATGTAGTTTTTGGAGAAAGTCAGGACTAGCTTATTGGAAGGCGGTTCCACCTGCTATTGTGGCATGTGGACCAGAATAGACTGAGAACCTGCATTCCTTGATGAATCTCAAAAGCCTGGTGGGTAATGCCTAGGCAGATATTGTGAAGCATGCTTGGCAGTCCAATTTTATCTGCTTTGCACATTTCAAATCTCTACCAATGATCAGTGAGGAATACGAGGGTATGAGCCACATGATGGCTGTCTCAGTATTTCTTGCTGGAAATCAAAAAACCTCATGTTTGAACTAAGTTTTGAGTTTGACTCTGATAGTTTCTTTGATTGACTTATGCCACTTAGGAATTTAGCTGTTGAATATTTGGCTGAACTGTGATTTACTCAATGCTTTCCATTTATAACTAGAAATCAGGTTCCTCTTTACCAAATATTCAGTGATCACCCTTGTAGCTCTAACGATTGTACTCCCTCCTTAACTTTCTTTCTCTAGAGTAGAGAACACTACACATGCTGAACTGGTGTCCTCCTGCCTCTATTTTAGGCAAGAGAAATTTAAAGTCCTTGCTTTTTGTAATGAACTCACATCGTATAATATATGGAACTCCTCTTTTAGCATAACAGGAAAGTTTTTAAAGTTAGTTTAAACCCTCAGATTCAATATATTCAAAACATGGCATGTTGTGAAATGGCACGCTTGTTAATGTGGAGTAGGATGAGTGTGTTTTCAACCGACAGACCTTCTGGGGTATTCTGGATTAATCTTTATGTTATCAATTAGCTCGTATATCTTCCATTGGAAATAAGGAATCTGATATTGCCATTCTGCTAGCAGACAGCAATATCAGTCATTCTATGTACAGATGCAGCAAAGCTTGAATAAACAGGTTGTAAAATACGGCTGCTGTAAATTGCCAGAGAAATGAGGAAAAGAAATACAGTTTATTTGACATGAAACTGCTGTATGGGGCAGCTATTATTTTAGTACCCTGTAACACAACTGTCTTTTATATACATTATTTGATTATGAATTTTGTTGAGAAAAAGAAGATTGGTTTTTGGGTATTGCACTGGAAACTGGAGTTACTATAATGACATTTCAGTCACATTACTATATTATACTATAGGTTAGGCTTCTGGATAATCTACAACACTTTGTCAGGCAATATTTACATTTGTAAGGAATTTATTGGCTGTGACAGCATGTTCATATTTGCTGAATTAAATACTTGGACTTTTGAGCAAAGCCTTTATCTATTTGAGTTTACAACAGTCTGGGAAACTCTGGGGAGATCCCACACTTGAGATAGTTTTATGCAATTGAACAACTAAGTACTTTTAAGGTCCTAATTCTTGCTAACAGGTAGGGCGCTTTCAAATGCATGTAATGTCATGATAACTCCTGGGTATAAATTGCTAAGGGAAATCACTTACTAAGAAAAAATATCAGGAACAACATAATGGTTAATTTGGAAGTTCTGTTTCAGTTCCTGAAAATCATTGTGCATTTGATGGAAGAATCTTACTCTGTTCTTATTAGGGTTATTTAATGCTCTGAAGCAGTCTACTGGCTTAGAAATTGTTTATAAACTCCACATTCAATTTTGCAGCAATCCATTGCAGAACTGCACAGGAGAGAAAATTTGGGGAGACATTAACCTGATAGGATTAGTAAAGGGAAAGACTTTCTCCATGACCTTCACCAAAGCAATATATTGGTGCTGTTGCTTTGTGTAGGGCCTGCACCCCTAAAGACAGCCTTGTTCACTGAGATAACATTTGCCTCTCCTTTAGGAGTCTGTTTCTCAAGTCTGGTTTCCTTGGAAGCAAAGATTATTAATTGAAGTTTACACCTTGGAAATCAACCATTCATTGCTCTCGTTGCTTTAGAAAAAAGATATTTGTTCTGTCAGTTCATTTTAAAATTCAGTTTTAGAAATTAGCTGGACTGGAAAATAGCTTCAGGAAGAAAATTGATTATATCAGAATCTCTGATGCCTGCAGCTAGTCATTTCCCTGCTCTCACCCTCTGTTCACCCCCAGTATTTTCCAGTCCAGAGTTCTCACCACTTTTGTTTTGCCAAAACCTTTATTTTGCATGTGATCCACACAAGGCTATTCTATCAGATAGCAGAGGTTTTGGAGAAGAGAGTACTTCCAAGTTCCATCACTGGCTATGATTTTGTCTGTGCCTCTCTGAGCTGCACAGGATGCCAGCAGGCATGCAAGTTTTAAAGGGGCAGTGGGGGCATCAAAACCTTAAGGGTAAATAAGTTCTGTAATTACTACATGTAAAATAACCTCTTTTCCATAAAATACTTATTTCTTTGAAAATTCACCAAGTTCAGTCACGTTACCTCCGAAAGCTTATGTGCCCTGTCGTAATTCTTGCTGCACTGGAGCAACTGAGCAGCTAAATTGCAGTCCTTCCTATAGAGCTCCTAGAAAAACAAAAAATAGCCTGTTTTTTAAGGTTTGCAAATAGCTTGTTGCTTTCAGCATTTCTACCATGCCCAAGTAGTCTCTAAAAAATTGGCATTGGGGAAATTTGAGCATACTTTAACTTTTAAATACATTAAGATGCCGTGCTTCTTGTGCAGTCCTGAAGTGTTTGCCCCTTTGCTCTGTGAGGGCTGATAAAATCACTAAAAAGAAAATTTTTAGAACTGTTACTACAGGACAGAATTCTTCATATCAAAAGATGGATACTTACCATTAGGAACTGGACTTTATACTGTTAACATGCACGGTGCTATGAAGGCTAAAATAAACATGATCTATTAAACAAAAGAACATTTAAGAACAAACAACTTTTAGCGAGTATTATCCTGATCAGGGCTAAGATACCACTGAAGAGTATGCCTAATAATCTTATGACACTGTGGAGGAAAGTCATTGCAGAAATATATATATTGTGTGTGTATATGTGTGTGTGTGTGTGTGCGCGCGCGTGTGTGTATGTATATATAAATAAATAAAAGCCTTTTTCTCCTTATTAAACTTTCGTTTGGTTCCTGGCTCCTTTCATATCTTGCAGAAAACAGCTTTACAAGTATATAAAATCTCACTGTGGAACAGGATATTTTTACTGGGTAAGAAATTACCATGACAATTCCAAAAAGAGAAAAAGAGAATTTAAACAAGCCTTTTATACTGTTTTGTATTGGATAGCTTCCACAGCTTAATTCATGGGAAAATTCAGTATATAGATCTGCCCTTTGTATAAATTGAGTTTGGCACACATGACTTTATCTGAATCCTTCAATCAGTATCTTTGGGTCCAAGAAGGTAATAGTTTTATGTTGCTTCTCCAGATGTACGTGCCCTTAAAATATCAGAATTTGACTTTTTAGGTGGATGTAGATGAGACAGAAAAAGCATAGAGAAAGCATATGGACACAAGACTTTGTCAAACTGTAAAAATTAGAAAATGTTTACAGGCAAAAGGTATTCAATACTGAAACGATTTGAATTTTCTCTGGTGCTGGTGTTATCATTTCATTGAACACATATTTTTACTGGGGTTGCTTTTGTTTGCTTGATCTTTCAGACCTGCCACTTCTACCTTAAGTATACTGGGAAGATATATTCATTTATGTAGGTCTTAGATTTTATATTAGTATATATTATTTTTATTCCTGAAAACAGATGCAAACAGTAGGAATCCAAGAATTCAATTTAGAAGCAAAATCTGTTGGATGCACATGTGATTCTGACATGTTACATGCACATTAGATGCATAATGTATTGCTGCACGAAGTATAGCATAGGCAAGTATTCCAAGTCCCATATGGCATTACTAGGCACACAAAAATGAAATCACTCAAAAATCTAATCCTTTCTTCAAAAGCTGTGAGGCTCTGTTTCTGAGAAGCAGTTGTCATGGAGAGCACAAAAAGCTTTTCTGACACTTTATTTTTAGCGGCTTTAAAAAGTACTACAGAAAAATTACATGTGAGTTGAATGTGTCACGTGTACTTTCTTCTCAACACACAGGGACATACCATGGGACTGGAGTGACTTTCTGTCCTTTAATGTTTTTCTGAATGGAAACAAGACACATCTGTGGCAACTAGAACAATGATTGATAATTAATGCCAAAAGTGTTTTCCATGGTCTAAAACATGATTTTTCATCAAAAGCATAATTTTACATATCTGTCAGAAGAATAAGGGGAAATACAGTGGGAGGGAGAAATATTGGCAAGACAAAAACGTATTTGTCCTATGTAGGATCCTTCAATTTAACGCTATTTCTACTCATTAGGTCTAATATCAATGATTTGTTTCACACTTCTTTAATTTAAAATTTGATATTTAACTGTTACTTTTGTTAGCAATGCTACATCATTGTGGACAGATTTTTATTTATGAATGTGAATCAACCTCAAGTATGAAGAAGTGACACTGTTATTAGAGGCATCTGAATCATACTATAGTCTTCAGAGTAATTAATAATAATTCTTGGAAGAAGAGAACTTGGTAATCCCATCCACCTGCCTTTAAGAAAACATTAGTATTTAAATCACTTCTTCAAATGTAGGCTCAAACTTGACTCCATGAAGTAGTGTAAATCCATATATACTTATTGGCAGGGGTTTATAGGTTTTCCTCTGTTTTATATCCGAAATATTTCCATTGATTTCAGCTGAATTAGTCTGGATGCATACCTGTGCTTCTATAAAACCTAAATGTAATCCATTACATTTACCACACTCTGTTAGTTACAACTATTAAAGTTATCAAGTAACTGTTGTTTCATTGAAATTTCTATAGAAGTAAAGGGTCAGATTGTGAACTCTCTGTTTCTGCCGGAAAGCTATTAATTGCATAGATACAATTCACATCAACAGACACATTAATGGGATCTAACGCTCCCTGCTATGATTATGAGTTCATATGGGAAGATTGAATATAAGATGCTGAAAAATAAGTGCTTACAGAAACATGTCTTCTGTAGATTAATTTTTAATTAAATGTGTAAGGAATGGCACATAAATGAACTAAATGCCTGTGAAGTTCCTTTCTTTGCTCTCTTTTTAGGCTTGTCCCTTCAAGGATTTCATTAGCTTGGTTGCCAGCTGCAATAGGCATGCCAGTCACCAGCAGTGTTTAATGAGATGCAGGGTGACAATTGCCAGAGACAAATTGTTAAACTTGAACCACAGCAGGGTAAAACATGCATCCCACTCCGGCAATGATCTCAGTGATGAAGTTGGGTCACTCCTACCTTCTGCTAGCAGAGCTCACTTCTACTGGGCATCCCATTTCAGTGAGCAAACACTGAAAGATCAGAACTGCAGGAAATGTAGGATTCTATACTGTGCCCCAAATCCTTATCATGAAACCTCACTGCATACATTTGTCCACTCAGTCACCCTGATCATCTGCTTCCATCAATTTGCCATTGTAGGAATATTGCCATTTCTTAGAATATTTTTTTCATCAGTTTTAAGTCAGGCATAAGGAAAAAATATCAATGAAAAGACTCACCCTAACCCCATAACATAAGGAGAGCTGAATTTACAAAATGATGAGAACACTCAAACATGACTGTTGAGGCAACAAGTTACCTTTTATGTAAATAATACAAAATTATTCTGTAATTTCATGGGAATTTCATAGCTTATTCTGAATATAACTTCAATATGTATCCATAATTCAATACTTACATTGTCTTCTGACAACTTATCTATTGTCACCTTGGCCTCTATTAAGTGATTATTAAGTGCAATTATTTCATGGCTCAAAGCCCTTTTTTCTTCTTCATAATGTTGACCCTGTGTAGAAAGCGGAGCAGTCAGTATTTTATTAACCGTCAGAATACATCAGAAAAAAGCCCAAAGGGTGATGTCATTCTCAAATCCAGTGAAAAACACAACAGACCAATATATTTTTTCCCCCTATCTTTTTCTATATTCACTCAGCAGATGAGGCAATGTGCCTTGAAAACATGGAAGTCAAATTGAGCTCACACTAAGGACAGTCACAAAAGACTCTAACTAGCCTGTGCAAAAGCATTCAATTCATCAGCTACTCCTTCTTTGTTATAAGGCAGGGCTTCTAGCCTGGAAGGGACTTGAGCTGTTTTTGGCTTTCACTATGATAACGTTTCAGTTAAGTCATTAGCTCCCATTATCGTCGGGAAGGAAGAACAAAATTTAAAAAGGAAAGTAGCTGTGTTTGAGCCAAATTCTTTTTAGCTGTTGACTGTGCTGGCTGCTTTCAAAACCTTGAATGAAGTTGTTCTTTCCTCAAGATGAATGTTTGTCTGAATGCAAGGTTAATACTCATTAGCAGAATGTGGCCCACTGTGGGATAACAGGAGAATAGTCTGATTTGAACTTCTTCCTGACCACTAGTATAATCTTGCTACAAGTAGGCAGCAAGTCTTCATTATGTATACAAAGAAATCAGTAGGAAAAGTAAAGTGCCACTGATCCTTCCCGTACTGTGTCCAATTTTAATATTACAGCGTTTACTGCACATTCTCACATATAAAAAATTATTAGTAGTAATAATTTACAACCGTGTCTCTAGCTTTATGTTAGTACTAAAAAGTATGCCAGCTTCTTAATGCTCTACTTAAGATCAAGGCATCTTCCTTGCACTCATAGCTGCATAGAACCATGGTAACATGAAGGTTTGCAAATTGTCTGGAGGGATCATCTGGAAAGCAGCATTGCAATAAGAACAGAAAGTAGGGTAAACTTTAATGTACAACTCTCTTGTTTTGCGAACTCAATCTAGCAACAGATATAGTCTCACTTCCCATTCTACAATTATGAGAGTAATTTTTGAAGGACTTTCTCCAGCAGGCTGATTGTATCAGCTACTGAAATTTCCCAAATGCCATATTGCCATGGTCACACAAAATCTTCCATGAGAACACATTCAACGTTGTCAGCTAATTGACAGCAATGGGAGTTGCGTGTTTTGAAGTCCAAAGGAATATCAAGGTTAATTATCAGACTGCAAAACACCAGGCTAAAAGTGTGGTTAAATTGGAAGTCACAATCCAAGTTGCTATTTAAAGAAAAACACCTTCTTGAATGGTCTAAACATCCCACAGCTTGCTATAAACAGTGCAGATATGATTGAGGTGTCTTTTTGAAGGTCTGGACTGGCCTATTTTTATGTCAGCTTTTCTACCAACCGTCTATTCCCCACTGCTGCAAGACCTCCATCCTAACAGCACAGCTCTGCCTGGAGCATGGTTCAGGCTTGACACCTCTCCTGTTGTCATACCAATTCATCAGGTGCTCATGCTAGCTACCCAGGGACTAGATCAAGAAAAGCCAAAACATAGCTTTGAGAGGTTGCAAGAGCTCCAGTAGCATTGATTTCCACAAGACACGTGATCTTAGGGGCTGTGTTTTTTAATTAGGCAGAAAAAAGTAGTTTCATACAAGACCCTTAACTCTCATTGATTTTCTTGTAAGCAAACAGCTAAGCACTTTCTAATGTGCACCTCTAGAAATCTGTCTCCTCTTAGAGTATGACTGAAGAGTTAATTTTCAAAGGCAATGAGGTAGTTGAATGCTATATTGCCATCTCCTAGTAACTATACACCTGGAAGAAAATGTGTCCCCTCACTTTCCTGAGCTGTTTCATGCTTTTGAAGGATTCAGGCACACTAAGCACAGGCTTAATCTTCCAAATACCAATTTGTACTAAAGATTTTATCAATCCTTGTATGAGAAGTTGTCATCAATGCCAGGAAAGCTGATTTGTAGGACTCTCTTATGCTTTAAGTTTCTCTGATTTCAATAAGAGTTGCTCTTGCCTAACCAAATTGAATTTGACCCAATATATTTTATAGTTCATGAAAGATCATCTGATCAAGGTTTTACAGTCTTTGGCAGTGAGAAACTGATAAAAGGGCAGCAGATTCAGGCTTTAGAATCAGTATGTTTGATTGCATTGGATAATGCTGAATCTGACTGAAGTATCATTTCATTTGATTTCATTTATAATAACTTTTTGATTTATATTTTCTAGACTTTGTATTAGACCAAATGTGACTTTAAAAAATATTTTATATTTGTTGAACTGTAAAATTTGTCTTAGTCTAAATTTATGTTATACCGGTCAGCAGATAGACACTAAAGTCTTCTCAGCAGTTCTGTAAAGCATGAGGAATGAGAAATAAAGGTCAGCCCCAGTCTTTCTCTTGAATTCTGTGCTGTTGACATGAATGAAGAGTCTGTTCCATTTGACAAAATGAAGTAACCTAAGGGTGGACTGGGCCCTGAAAATCTTTGACATATTGGTGACATATTGTGTGTGAATCTTTGAAAGTTCAAGGCTTCAGTTGGATGTTATTGTGGTCCAGTGGTGGCAACAACAGGACAGATGCTTAATCTTGACAGCACTTTGGGTAAAACAGAGTAGCTGGAAGAAGTGGTACAGTAGTGCTGGGTCACCGCATTAAAAGGTTGGCTGATTACTGAGGGCTGCAACTTTGAGCTCTCTAGTTGCAGTCAGATAGTCTTATTTTCAAAATTATGCACAGAGAGGGATGAAAAGAGGACAGGAATCATAATACGGATGCTATGCCTGCAAGTTACAAATAGAAATGCTTAGACCTCTTGATGTCTGGTAGATTTAGATGCTTGGTGTTCCTGCTCTTTCATAAGGCTAGTGACCTCATCTCTCTCCTTTTGGCAATACTTTCTGTTCTGCAAGTGTTATTGATACGACAATAGCTTGCAGGTGTGCTGAGGGCTCCTGAAGTCCACTCCAAAATGTCATAGCTATAGACTATGGACTGATCTTCTGACAGATCTTTGTTCAGAAATCTTTGTTGAGTCAGCTCTGTGCATCTTGATCCTGCCTCCTTCCTGGCACAGATCCAGAATAAAAACATGCAGCTCTATAGTGTCTGACTAATTTGATAGAACTGCAATCTTTTGCCCATGTCTGACTCCGATCAAATTTATACCACGGAGTGTCTCCAGCACTGCACAGTGCTAATATTGATGTTGGGGGAACGAAGAGCTCAGAACACTTGCTCCTAGCCTGGATGTAGCATGAGGATCACTGCTTTCTTCTCAGTCCTACTTTCTTTTCAGATATGATGAAGGAATCAGGTATCTGCTCTTCACAACAGGATCAGATGGTATAATGAAAGTTATTATGTCTGTCAGGAACCTTATTTTTTTTACAGTTTGTATCTATTGCTATGACAATATACATCATATCTTCAGAGATGCTTAAAAATAAAAGGTGTGACTTTCAAAAGTGTTTGGTATCATCTATCAATCTATCTGTGGTATAAGTGAAGTGAAAATAGCTTTGGTTGGTTGGTATGGCATTAATAGATAAATGCGTTTTAAAAAATAACAAAAGCTGGATGAAAATATCCATTTTTCTTGTGTATTAGTGGACCCATGAAGATTCCTACTCTAGTCATTTCAGCAAAAATGGAGCTGACTAAAAGTTGGCTGTCTCTCTGTTATGTTTTAGTCTCTCTTCAATGCTTTCCAGTATCAGGAGTGTCCTACTGTAAAGCAGTGTCAGCCTATTAGTCAAGGCTAGATTGCTTACTGTCATCTCTTCTGTCCTGTGGGAGCTATGAGATGTGTACAGACCTTTTGAAATCAGTCTCAATTGTGCAAATGAGCAGTGCTGAGATATGGAAATGTCAGCCTTTTCAAAAGTAGCAAAGTAAATCTATTCTTGATGTTCCTGTAAGGAGCATTTAAATGGATCACATTCCAATGCTACTGTAAAAATGATATAATGGTAGTAGTGACCATCAAGACAGGCTGACCATGTTCCTTTGGAAATATGCCTGAATGACAGACAGAAAGACAGACTTGTTTTGTTAAAGATTTCACCTAAGTCCCATTATTATCCTATCTTGAATGCCTGGACAGAGGTTTACTGCAATGTTTTTAGATGTGGACTACAGACAGAACTTTATTTCCTTTTTCTTTACTACTGTGCTTGTCCAGGAGGAAGATAACGGGAAGATAACGGTAATACCCCACCTTTTTAAATCAGTGAAATGCTGTTAGCTCAGTACTTTTCACAGAGAGCATCAGTCAGGGTGTACTTTCAAAACAAGATCTGTGTTATTTGAAGATGGTATTTTATAATCCCATTGAAATAATCCTGTGAAGTATAAAATAGAGCAACTGCAGATGACACAAAACTAGGAAGAGTGGCTGCTACACCAGAGGGTTGCAGTACAGGATGGAGAACAATGTGATTGAGAGCAGCCCTGGGGAGAAGAACTTGGAGGAGCTGATTGATAAGAAGCTCAACATAAACTGGCAATGTATGCTTGAAGCCCAGAAGGCCAACCATATCCTGGGCTGCATGAAAAGAAGCGTGGCCAGCAGGACAAGGGAGGTGGAGGTGATTCTGCCCCTCCATTCCTCTCTTGTGAGACCTCAACTGGAGTAGTGTGTCTAGTTCTGGAATCCACAACATAAGAAGAACATGGAACTGTTGGAACAGGTCCAGAGAAGGGCTCCAGAGGAGGGAAGTTGTGGATTCCCCCTCCCTGGAATTGTTCAAGGCCAACTTGGTCTGGGGTGAGGTGTACCTAACAGTGGCAGGGGAGTTGGAATTAGATGATCTTTAGGATCCCTTACAACTCAAACTATTCTATGATTCTATGATCTGTCAGTGCATAGCTCATATCCTGGTGAGAAATAAACAAAAATAAGCATCCGTTGTGGATCTGAAGGTTGGGAGACAATGCATAAGGCATGGAAAATTGTCACTGTTGCAGAGGTTACTAGTGTAGCTTAATTCCAGATTATGTGCATCCTTCTTCATATCCAGAGATGTCATGACTTCTGCTGAGTAAACCACAGTTTTGAAATAGTGTTTGAATCAAGGGACCTCTTAGCTCACTTGCAGAATCTTTAAAAGAAACGAGGCTGGTGTGGGGGATGACTAGGCCAAGGCATATCCAACAATGCAGAGAACACAAGAATGAGAACACTTTTGAAGGAAATAAAAACTTCTCTCTATTGTAACTGTTTAAGTTAACAGCTGTTCTGTTTAAAGTACTTCCCCACAGACCACGTGCATGACACATGTTCTATCAATTGGCTCATAAAAAAGTGAAATATGGTTTAGATTTGTAACTATCTCTGCTTATTCTCTGCAGTAATTCCTGATACAACTACTGCATGTTTATTTCTGCTCTGCAGATCTTCATGTTGCTATGTCAGATTGCATGTTTTTGTGTGTGTATGTTTATGGATGCTTTGGAGCTATGCGAGTTTATTTGCCAGTTAAGAGCCTAGCTATGGGTGTCTCCTACTCACACTCACTTGCATCCATGTGCAGAAGCAGTGATAAAAAGAGTGAACTGAAAAGATGAAAACAAGAAATAAGGAAAATGAAAGGCGTTTCAATAAATAATGAAACTGTATCAACAGATGACATGATCCTTGAGGTTCAGGATTTGGTGCTGATCCTTTCTTGAGAGCACCATTCCATAAATATTGCATATTTTTGTTTTACTTCTTTCTATAACAATCTTATTTTGATTTAACAATAAAATGAGTATCCAAAAGAGATAGTCACTTGCAGACTCATTGAAGCCACAAGTCTGTTCTAGAATGACCATCTTTATGAGTAACTAGGGAAAAAGTGTCAAAGATTTAGCTAATTTATTAGGTACTTCTTTTTCAAGTTACAAACAGAACTGCAGGAATGTGTAGGGATGTATGCAGAGTCTGTGGCAGCATCCTGATTGCTCTTCATGATGTACTACTGTGTTATCTTTACTTCCCACTTCAGTAATCCCCAGGACGCATCCATGTCTCAACGCCTCTTCATAATGCTAACAGACCCTGGCTTTCAGAAATGCTGTTACATTTCTGTAAAGAGTAATGACTAATTCATTACATTTTTTCTATGGTATATCAGATATTTATTTAAAGTGATTTGTGGTTTCCAAGCCTCGAAGAGCATAGGCAAGGCTGCATTCTTCAGAGACAAATGAATGACATTAAGGATTTAAAAATACCCTTCTGGGAGGGTCAGAGGAGATATATTGCTGATGTGTCTTATGCCTGAGGCCTTACCTACTGCAAAAATCTCTGTCATGTTGTAGTTCTTCAACTCAAAGAAGATAGTGGAAGAACATTATTCCAATATGACAGGCCTTTCTTATGATAAACACATGGGATAAAAGCAAGTGACAGATGCATGAGGATAGGTTGGGCTCAGGAAGAGACTAGTTTGTTTGCTCTTGCCATAGCTTAAGTTCTTCTGATTTTCCAGTTTTGTCTAGAAGGTCATAAAAATAGAAAGATTTATATTGTCATAGTGAAATGAAGGGAAGAAAGGCTTCAACTGAGTTACAGGAAAGGACAGGATGTTTTGCAAAGAGAAAATGAATTTGTGTGAAGGGGTGGCAAAGGAAAATACCACTACTACAGGCCACACAAGCTAGGCTTGTCAGGCTTATGACTTGAAGCTGTCACCCTAATGAATGACTGATGCTTGAACTTTCTAGCCACACAAGTTCATCTGTGGAAATAAAGAAACAAATGGAGACAGGATGTTGCTTAGACTCTAGTTAAACGGACTTGGAAGAGCAAGTTGCATTGAATTCTTTGAGTAAAGCAGTAAAATGGCCTAGCAATGAAAATTTGGGATTCTGAACTTTGGAATCTTATATTTGTTCATAATAATTTGAGATCTTTTTAATACACAAGCGAATTATAATTAGTCAACTATGTAAGCAAGGGCAATTTCCTAAGCAAACAACAAAACTAAGGCTAGACTATTTATGGTACTTTGCTCTTTTATAATTTGTTACGCTCTAAGAGTTTTAAAATTCAAATTTCCCATCACCTTTTGACATTTTTTATTAATAATTAGTTGTGTAGAAGAAAAATGAAACTCCCGCCCCCCGCTTCTCCCTGCAACTGAAGTCTTAAAATAACTGTTTAGCTAAAAGGTCTCTACTGGGAGTTAAGATATCTCACTCCCAGAAAATTTTGCTCCTATTTATCACACTCCTGTGGCAAAACTGACTTTTCCCTCAAGTTTTATACATGCACATGAGTGCACAAGATCTGTTCTAGCAATGAGCACTTGTGCTGAGCCAGATTTGTGTCCGAAACCTTCTCAATACTGCCTGGTCAGCTTGAAGCCAACCACAACAGGTCTGCTCTCCCCTCAGCCCTTGTTGTGATAATGATCGTGATATTAGTCTTATTACACTATTATCCTCCAGTAGGCTTCTGTCTCCTGACTATCCTGGTTCACATCTAGGGCTCTTCTTGTCATTAAAATAGATCCTTATAAGCATATCCACATCTGGTATGTGTATGAATTTCTGCTTTTCTCATCTCTTAAATCTATTTAATATACATTGGCACATCAACCAGGATACTGACTGGAAAGAATTGATAAGCTGGCTGAAAAATTGGAAGGGTTGTACATGTAATAAGCACAATGCACATGTGTCTTATCTGTGTGAATTTGTCCCTCTTTTTAAAGTAAAAAATACCTCTGCTATTTACTTTGTAAAATCTCACGTGGTGTAAAACCACTTAAGGTTCTATGGGTTTTCTTTCTCCCTCAATAATCCTAGCTCCTTGAAAACATTGGAGAAAATACCTGTAAGGTCTTTTCAAGGCAGAGCAGGGGAAATTCCTTAAAGTAAAATCTTATGTTCAAATATGCAGCCCCTCAGATTCTGCTGAACAGTGCATTTTTGACAGCATCCCAGTTCAAACTCCCATAGCCAATATAATGTAAATGACTAGGGTGAAAAAAGTCTAAAAAAGAAAATAGTCATTATGTGAACTGCTTGAAAATAAGAGAGAGTTTTCCTTCTAGTCCTGCTAGTATGTTACTCAAGTCTCTTCTGCCTCCTAACACAGATCTCTGTAGAGCTGTTTCAGTAGTTGTAGTGTTTTTTTTTTATATAGATTTTCTTCTATCTCTTTGGAATTGCAGAGAAACCCTGTGTGGAGGGACAGGCAGGAAAACGCTAGAGAGCTGGAGTGAAGTTTGCTGCATGGTTGTGGTCACATAAGGCTTTGGTAGATATAATCACACTTTGGCCTCATACGAGGGCAACTGTTTCTGGTGGCTGGTGTTTGAAGAGTAAACTCTCCTGGTATAAGGGAAGGCTGCAGAACAGATCTCTTGGTGTACTGATTGAGCTTTACTATAAAGGAAGTGTAACATTTCCTCCCCATCTGACTGCTGGGATCAAATCCAAAGCAAATAAAGCACTGATGTATTTTTATGAAAGGATTTGTTCCTACAAGCAGATAGGAAAATCCCTGCCATATGTTCCTCGTATTGCCATTCAGGGTGGTCATTTGAACTATTGTCTCCAGAGCTTGAGGAGATGAGAAAGACTCTACCTTTTGGTCAAGAGAAATGTCATAACCTTTCTTCCATGTCATAAGATGATTGCTCTATGGATTAACTGTCTTACTTGAATCAGTTCTACTTTCCTCTGTGCCATTTCAGAGCTCTGCTGGAATTTTATTTGCCTCCTTGACTATTCTGCATTATACTGTAAGTACACAGTCGTCTTTTTCAGTGGTGAATCTGGTTTAAAAGGCAGCAGTTCATGACCTCATCAGCTGTGCTGGCAAACATTTTTGCCATCCTGAAAGAAAGACTGGTGAAAAATAATGTTTTAAAATGGAAAAAACCCTTTGTTTGTGAAAGAGGTCTTTTAAGTTGTCTTAAAAGTGTACACAGATCCAGTACTCTCAGTATTTCTTTGTGGCAGAGATCTGGCTCACAGTCCTAATAGTGCTGTAGCATCTGAAGATTCAGTTTTCTTTCACCCTAGAACTTTACAAAAATTGAACACTATGATTTCTTGATACCATTTATCATAGATATTCATATATCTCCTAATAATATTAAGTGTCTGAGATATTATTTTCACAGCAGCTGATAAATATTAATATCCTCTTCAGCACAGGCTGAGACAGACCTTCCCTTATTTATATGCCTAGTGTATCATTGCTGAAGTCAAAGCCAGTCACCATCCTGCTTTCCTTCAGTCAGTATAGAGATTTCCTCAAAGCATGAAATTCTTCATTGTACAGGGATTTTTTTTTCCAGAATAACAGCTCTCCAGCTGCTTCTCTCCACTGGTTATGAAAGAAGCTGAGGATTAAAAATGCTTCAGATGTTTACATTCTAAATAGATATTTAGCTTTTAGATACCTAAAACTAGGTAAAATGAAGCTTACTTTAAGTAACTAGCTCAATGCCATACAAATCATGCTTGGCAGGAGGCAAGGACTGAATCTGTATCTCCCAAGAAATGTCTTGTAATTCATGGGAAGTTTGCTTTTCTGTGTCTGCAACTGTCACCAGGGAGGAGCAACATGAAGACATTTTGCAGCTAATGTGAATTGAGCTGAGATAAGCTTTCAATAAATTGATTGGAAATGATCAGTTGCCAGTGTTGATGGGAAAACTTCAAGAAATGGATAATATGGTACTTCCCTGGGTAACAGTAGCTCTATGTCTGCATTTGCAAACAATTTTCCTCGTTTGAACAGCTCCGGTTTTTCCAGTGTAGTCATCAGTCTTGTTTTGTCTGATTAAAAAGCTGTTTGATATTTAACATTTTCTCACTGTGAAGACATTTCTACAACTCAGGTGTCTTTCTTTGCTACACAACAGAAGTGACCTCCTTGAGTGTCTTGTTGAGGCAGCTTCTTTTCTGCTCAGTCTTATTTTTGAGTTTTCAATCAGCTTGAGTATTTTTTCCACATCCATTTAAAACTGCTGTCTTCAAACTAGATTTTCCTGTGTCTGAAATTGTAGCAAAATCATCATTCTACTATATTTACTTTTCCCAGCATGCTGCTGGTGATTGTTGAATTGGTCAACCAGTGTGACTTTCAGTGTCACCCATCTTTCCTGAGTTACTGCTTTCCAGAGTATGGCTCCTTTCCTCCACTTTCCCCATTTTTTTGGATATAGTCTGCAAAGCATGTCTGTAGATTTTATGCTTCTAGTTGTCTGTGGAAAAACATATTTTGATTGAATGGGCACTTATCATCATTTAACATTGTTGTTGAGAATTATTATCTCAATTTGTCAGCAATGATTTTATGTTTACTTTTAGGACTCTGCTGATAACACTGATGAATGCTGAGAACTGTACCATTCACTGTGCTGACCTGATCCAGCCCTCTGAAAAGGCACTTTTATAATGAAATACCTCAGTCCTGCTATTTTTTTAAGGTGGCTTTTAGTCATTCTGAAACCCATCTTCTGTTTTTGATGTCGTACCACAGTAGTTTTAAATCAGAATCCTATGAAATTATACTTGTTATCTCTTACTCTCTAAGTATGTCTACTTAATTGCCTTTGCTAAAGAAATTGTTGTATACTTTACAAATTTTCATAAAAACATGGTGACTTCCATTATTTATACTCTTGTAATTTTGTTTTCCAGTAAATGACCACCATGAGCAATTACTTTGTGTTTTGTAAAACCTCTGTTTACCCCATTCTACATGTTGGTACAGATGAGTATTTTTGACAACCTTTCAGAATTATCCCAACATTCAGAGATCTATTTAAAATAAACATCAGTTTAATACATTAGTATGTGTTTTCAATTTAGCTTGGAGCAGGAGGCTGGGAATCTGCTCAGACAGTTCTTTTAGGACTGTCAGTTGAAAACTTACGTTCTTTTAGAAAAAGTATTATTGCAAGTGTTTGCTAAGCTATATTGCTCAGTATTGTCTGTAGTTACCCTTGAATTTGGGAGGTGGATCGCAGTCAGTGGTAAAAAAGTGTTCTGGCTTAAAGCAAAGTGCAGCAGAAGAGCTCTGCCTTCTGCCAAGAGCATCTGAGTGAGGAGGTAAAGATACTTGTTTCTGTCCATGTGGCAAGACAAGGACTTGGAGGGGTATGGAACACTCCAGTTACGTCAGGAGACGTCTTCCAGCACAGGCAGCCTGCAATGATGGCTTTGCAAAGCTGGTGTAGGAAGCACATGACAATTATACTATAGTAAGGAGTTACTTCACATTTGGACAACATAGGGCCACAGCAACAAGGTGGGGGGACATTACCCAGTATTATTGTCCCTAAATTGTTAGGTACACCACCACATTTCTTTTTTTACTAGTGATGTTTGTCAAATGACCTTGCTCTGAAGGTTAATTACTGCTTAAAACTAACTCATTTCCTTTCAGAACCAGCTCTCTGGGAAAAAACAAAACCCAATACCCCAAAACGTATTAAAACACAAAAAGTGGTAAACAAAATGATAACATTAATCGGTTTTAACTTGCTTTTTTGGGGGTAATTTGTGTTTTATTTTTTCCCCTTTTTAAANCATAGGGCCACAGCAACAAGGTGGGGGGACATTACCCGGTATTATTGTCCCTAAATTGTTAGGTACACCACCAGCAGAAGTGTTCAGTGTATCTCTGGATGTCATACCAAGTGATTTGGAAAAACTCTTGTCCAAAGCAGGAGAGATGGAAGCTCTATCTGTAATAAGCTTTTCAGGTTAACCTTAACACACCTGATTTCTTTTTTTACCAGTGATGTTTGTCAAATGACCTTGCTCTGAAGGTTAATTACTGCTTAAAACTAACTCATTTCCTTTCAGAACCAGCTCTCTGGGAAAAAACAAAACCCAATACCCCAAAACGTATTAAAACACAAAAAGTGGTAAACAAAATGATAACATTAATCGGTTTTAACTTGCTTTTTTGGGGGTAATTTGTGTTTTATTTTTTCCCCTTTTTAAAGGGATAGTCTTTCAATCATGGATGACAGTTACTCCCTTTCTGCCAAGACAATATGAAAGACCCTGGGAGCATGGTATATAAACTATTCTCTGGCACTTAGAAAATTACATTCAGATGCCACAACCAAATCCTTTCCCACTGTGAAGAGTAAGACCTTATTGGTTTGTGGGCAGGATGTTAGGCCCCTGAACCTGTCAGAAAAAAGAAGGAAAAATATACACTTGTGCTTGAGAACAGTGCAGGCTGATGCTCACAGCTTTGAATTTAGGAAGGAATTTATGGGGAATTCTTTTTAATCATAATATTTGGGAAAGAATGGGAAATNGCAGAAGTGTTCAGTGTATCTCTGGATGTCATACCAAGTGATTTGGAAAAACTCTTGTCCAAAGCAGGAGAGATGGAAGCTCTATCTGTAATAAGCTTTTCAGGTTAACCTTAACACACCTGATTTCTTTTTTTACCAGTGATGTTTGTCAAATGACCTTGCTCTGAAGGTTAATTACTGCTTAAAACTAACTCATTTCCTTTCAGAACCAGCTCTCTGGGAAAAAACAAAACCCAATACCCCAAAACGTATTAAAACACAAAAAGTGGTAAACAAAATGATAACATTAATCGGTTTTAACTTGCTTTTTTGGGGGTAATTTGTGTTTTATTTTTTCCCCTTTTTAAAGGGATAGTCTTTCAATCATGGATGACAGTTACTCCCTTTCTGCCAAGACAATATGAAAGACCCTGGGAGTATGGTATATAAACTATTCTCTGGCACTTAGAAAATTACATTCAGATGCCACAACCAAAACCTTTCCCACTGTGAAGAGTAAGACCTTATTGGTTTGTGGGCAGGATGTTAGGCCCCTGAACCTGTCAGAAAAAAGAAGGAAAAAAATACACTTGTGCTTGAGAACAGTGCAGGTTGATGCTCACAGCTTTGAATTTAGGAAGGAATTTATGGGGAATTCTTTTTTATCATAATATTTGGGAAAGAATGGGAAACATTTTTCAGAGGATACTGCCTCTGGAGTTGGAGGCCAGTCCAAAGGCACTGTTCCAGAAAAGTCCGTATCCTTCTCCTCCCGTTGCTTGCCTTCTGATTCCTTCCACCCTCCATCTTGCTGTTTTTCAGAAGTATTTCTAGGAGCATAGATTTAAATTCAGGGAAACTTTTCATATAATTAGTCTGACTTTGTCCTCAACTTTTGATTTATATATTTTGTTTATGACTTGGTTTATTTGCTTTTGTTTTCATTGTATTTCCACATTGCTCTTTTGAATGTATTCTCCACACAGTGTGGTACATTGTATATATTAGATGTCTTCAGAATTGACATCTAATTTACTGGTCCTTTTCTAAGGCTTCCTGTCATAACATTTTATGCTTTAAGAGTAGGTATGTAATTTGCTTTTCAGCTACTGAGGTCTGTTTATTGAGAGAAACATGCTAATGTGGAAGGATGATGAAGAGCTGTGCTGTTTCTCATTAGTGATAAGAAATTTGTGTCAAGGTTATAAACAAAATCTATTTAATCCTAATTTTTGACTGTAGCTTTGAATCTTAAAAAATGTCCTTTCCATTTGCATTCTAAAGTGGAGAGTGAATGCCTTCCCTCTTCATGAGTAAATTTGAAGTGATCAAGATGCTAATCTTCAGGCAAAATGACAGCTAGAGAGCAGTGTAGGATGCCCCTGCACTAGTCTCAAGGTTCAGCAGAAGTCATAGAGGTAACTATTAAAGGTGAGAAGGTCAAGTACCTTCTGGATCAACACTTGTTTCCATTCCCTTCTCTAATCTGCTGTGGTATGGAAAAGTCCTGGTGGGCTCCAGAATCTAGCTCTAGCAAATTGTTTAAAGCTAAGTTCTCTTTCAATTTACTAGCTGTAGTTGTAGGAAAAAATAAGCTAATATAGATATTTTTAAATAGGTTAAACCACAATTAAATACAGGAGATTAGGAGGAAAAAAGAAGTCCAACTTTTATTGCAGGGAATAGGAGATCTATACCATCTAAAACTCCTGACAGCCTGTGCTAACTGCTTTTGTTGGTAAAACTAGGCACTATTGAAAGGTACAGAAACACTTCCTTTCACTCTGCATAATTTCAAAGTCCATATTTTCCATCAGTTAGGTACAGGAGGTTGATTCTAAGTAATGTCTTAATTTATATTTGATAGCTAACAAAAATGTAACTTAAGAGCTGGCATTAAGTGCCATGTCAGATTTAGGTTCTCTATATCTGTCTTGTGTGAAATTCTGCATGTTCATAATGTAGCCAACCCAGTCAAAACAATATGTTTTTAATAGGTTTTCTATGCCAGCAAGAAGACTACTGTGATCAAGTCATCTGATCTGTCTAGCTCATGCTGTAAACATTTCAGTCAACAATTCCTGTGACTGAAGAATCCATGTATTTTGTATCAGCAACTGCCTGAAGATTCTGCAGAAAACTGGCTAACATTTCATAAGGTACTTGTGGTTTAGTTTAAGAAGCCTGAGTTTGTACACTTTCCCCACTTGACCTGGATCAATAAGAACCATCCTACAGTTGTCTCACTGCTCCACATAGCAGAAAGTCATTACCAGAGCAGCTTCCCTCTTCCTTGGGTTTGGCATCTTGTAAGAGCTTTGTCCTGTGAAGGGCTGCTCTGAATAACCGTTTGAGTCTGTCGAGTCTTCCCTGGGAAAGCCTCAGCGGGTGTCACCCCACATCAGCCTCAATGGGAAGAAAGGCTGTCACTGAATGGAACCCAGACTCAGGTTATCGACATGAGGGTGCATGGAAGCATGAGGACTGTCAGAGAAATAGAAATGAAAAATGAAAGTCAAACAGTGAGATCTTTAAACTGTACAACATGTTAATTGTCACTGTTTATCACTGTTAATTGACCATGGACCTGTTAAAGTTCAGAATTGAAAAGCTTAGTGTAGCTTTATAGGAAAAAAATCTTCTGAATTATGCAGCAGCCTAAAATGTTCCTACTACAGGTGACTCAGCTGCTTTATGCATTGTTTAAAGAGTCTATAACAGCCTGCTGCCATGTAACTGCAATCTATATCACCCATTTTCACTGATATTTTTTTCACAAATCCCTAATCCTAATTGTAATCATTGGAAACAGTCCTACTAATGGACTTCTGAGTATGCATTCATCTTTATCTAGCATTATAGCTGTCTCTAGCAGTATTTTAAATACATAGTAGAACTAATGGTGACTCCTTTCTAATTTTGAAGAATGAAAGCTAGAATCCTATTTGTATTTCTAATCTAAGAAAAGACATTTCAAGAACATATAAGGTCTATGCTAGGGAATTGTCTGGAAGATGTTGAGCAGCATAACAGCAGGTTAAGATGCCCTAGAGCTCTGTGAATAGGATGGAAGAGGTAGGAGCAGAACCTTGCCAAACAATTGAGCTATATGCCAAGAGAGAGTCCTATACCTTGATGGACATCAGTGTTTTAATGTTAATGTGATGCAGATACAGAAGAAAAGCTTGAGTTATAGCTTCTCTTTAAGCTTCAATCAGAAAATCACAGGCCAGCAAGCGCACGTCTCATACCACTCCAACAAATTCTACATCTCTGGAAGATGTGTATTTCATTGTTGTAATGTTTTTTAAATAAAGTGGCCTGAACATTTAAAATATTAAGGAATTCCCTTTAAGGTTCATTTTCCATTATCCATGTGTTGCTAAAATATTTTCTTTAAATTATCACTCTAAAAACTCTCTTCTGAATTCTAAAACACGTTGGACAAAACAGATTTTTAAAGCAGAATTTATTTTCCAGTCTTACAAGTGAAAAGAATTACTCTGCTCACAACATGAATGAGATGCACAATATTTAATGGATGATTTAAATCCAATAATCTCATTGGGAAGCATTATGCTGTCAAAACAGAGTTGATGAGAGAACCATTATTATACCGCTTGTGAGGAAGAACAGGAATTTCCAAATTAAGGAGTCAAGTGTGTGTGTATGTGTGAGAGAGAGTAAGGTCCCTCCATCCTGAACCTTTTCATAACACTGGTGTGAATTTCTCTCCTCTCCCAAATTTCACTGGTAAAGGTATTTTTCAGTTCTTCTGAAAGTGGGGAAAAAAATGATTGGCTGTTTCTACAGTGACCGCAGAGGTTGCCACCTCCTGACCACTGGAAAGAACTGCTGGATAAGAGTCAGAACTGAAATTTACTGCTGGAATGTTATTGCATCCCCTAGTATTGCAATAGTTCCTGGGAGCCTTTTTCATTGGACCAGCACCCCAGTCAACAGCAAAATGCTGTGAGGAGAAGAAAAATAAAGAGATTCCAACATCAGTGGAGATCATTATAGGCCTCAACCACCTAAACATACCTGAGCCAGATCCCCCATTCTTATATAAAGAGGCCTGGTTTCGTTTGTTAGGAGAACCCTTTATGACTCATGCTGTTACATCTATATCATCCCTTTGGATTTGTCCTGAGAAGATGATTCTTGTCAAAGACATACAATTCTCAGACCTCTTCAGCTGGTAGAAAATTTGACAGGTTTCTAATATGTCAGCTAGTATACACACATTTCATACAACCATAGAATCATCAGGTTGGAAAATTCCCATCAGATTTCATATGAACAGTGAATTTCATATGAACAATCATTTCATATGAACAAAGCTCAAAGAGTGATGGGTAGGGGCTGTTACCTTGCACAGGACATGCTGTCGCAGTGATGCCAATGCTTATCTAAAAATGTTGCTGCATGGTGACATTCAGAAGAGGAGAAATTACTTTTTACATGCTATTTTAGAAACTGTTTCTATGTCTTTGACTGGATATAATAGTTCTATATCAAAACTGAGTATGCTGGTAACCCAGAGTATCTCCTCTTAGTCTTCATTATTGCTTTGTTTTTTCTCTCTCCGCTACCTCCTCTTTGCAAACAACCAGTCCATGTCTTATATCTTGCCTTTCAGCTGATTCCCTAACTTCCATGGAATACTGAAGAAACAAGGACCTCTTTTTTCTGGCTTAGATTATTTTGGTTATAAGCCCTTAGTAACATTAATTTTCATGTCTGGCACAGAACATGACCCCTGAAACAGTATATAATAAGAAAAATCATCTGCTGAAGAGTAAATGTGTTCAGGTAGGTGTATCCAAGGAGAGCAGCCCTATGACTAGAGATCACTTTTAAAAATTTGGCCTTTGTGAGACATGAAGGTCTTTGAAAATCTGGCACTACACATATAAATGCATTGAATACAGAGAAACGCTAAGAAAGTGCTCAGTTCACAAAGAGAAATGCTTGAGGCCAAAAGTGCATTGGACTAGAAAGGACCCTGTGAGTTAATGAATCCCACTCTTCGCTATTGAAGGCACCTGTGCTGTAAATTGTAACGATAAACTGATTACACTTCAATATCAATGTAACTAAGCAGTTAATAAAAGTTGTTCTAGTCCTCTGGGAATTGGCAACGTTTGTCTGCTATTCAGGTTGAATTTATTAATGGCTAGTATCTATTTAGTTTTTACTGTAGCAGCAGTGTCTTTTAGTTGTAAAAGCTTAATCTCCGCTAGGTTTGTAGAAACTTAGACTGACAAGTATATAGAAAGCAGTCAGAATCCCCTAAGATTTTATTCTCTTAGGTTAAACAAGCCAGCAGCCTTTAATCTCATTTCAGAAAACAAATTCTTCATTTTCTTGATTATTGTAGTCCTGTTACAGACCAAATTAATCTTCTTTGCATCTGGATGCCTGGGACGCATATTGTATTCCAGATGGCCTCATCATGGCCCTATTCTCTAAAAATGCCTCACAAGGGAAATTTCAAATCAAATGACTTTTACAGCTAAGATTAACTAATCAAGCCAGATTTTTTCTTCCTTTCTCATACATCCAATGGGTGATTCCTAATTTTGAACAGATTTTTTAGATAGTTTGAGGGCATAGCTTTGTCCTGCCTATGAATGTGCATGTATCTGCTCAAACTGTTGAAGCACAGGGCCCTTGTTGGTCATGTAGTCAGTGGAATAAGATAGCCAGTTACTGTTGCTAGAAGTTTCTATCTTTCCCCATTGACGATAGAAGTATTGTGGGAATTTTGTGTTTTTAAATTGGAGTATTTGGTTTGATGACTTGAGCCTGGCCAAAGACATGTAGCCCACACCTTGTAGTATGTGCTGAAAATTTCATCTTCCTGTGACTCACGGGTATCCATTCTCTCCTATGTTTCCCAGTTCCCATCACAGCAGCACAAGTGCTGAACTGATGTAGCACAAGTAATCACTAATTGTAGAAAGGCCTTATGTTGGCTTTTCCTGACTGTAAGACTGCATCCTTGGTTCCCTAGAATGTCAATGGTTCAGATGCCTTTTCCCTTGGCATGATCATGTCCTACTTCCACATGGTAATTTTCTATTTTATATCTTCATTTACACAAATTACTCTTTGCTTTATTCCACGTGAATGTCTGCTTCAGTTCTTTGTGGGCTGTCCTGAATACATTTTTTTTTCCACTCTACTTTTAGATGACTTTTTTTTTCTTGTCCTACTATTTAAGCAGGCAAAATTCCTTTTGGTGCATATTTACTTTCATTTGTGAAGTTTAGCTCACCTTTAGTTTTAGCAATTTTAACTTTATTTCCATGCTTTATGACATACAACTTTCTCCTTCCAAGTTTTTTGAGATGCATTGTTTATTACAAACATTACCTGGGAAGCAATTGCTCATCTGTTAGTCCCAGAACTGCTCTATGCATTATTCTCCCTTATTGGTAGTTTATAATCCTGTATCTTTGACTTCAAGAGCTTTCAGGCCTTTTCAACATTACAAGCTCTTAAATTCTTTAGTCCAGTCAAACAGTTCTCTTAATTCCTCTGAAATCTGTCAGTCCAGATAAACATTCATCTTAATTTCTCTGAATTCCATTGATGTTACTATGTCTCTAAGGTATCTGTCAACACAGTGTTTTTCTAAATAGTTTAATTATTTAGGGACAACCATTTAGTGTTTCTGCAAGTTCATACTAGCTGAGCTTCTCAAACTGCCTTTCATCAGTGTGGATTATATCCCATTTATAACTGCATGGACCTTTTCCATGCACAGATCTCATGGTGCCATTTTAATGACTAAGCAGTCTCCTTTAATTGCACTCCGTGTTCTGTTTGGAAAGCAACTTCAATAGATATTCTGATAAAAATTAGTAACAAATAAGGAAGAAAAGAAATAAATTAATTTTCTGTTAAATGTCTAATTGGGCCTGTAGCTGTTCCCATGACAATTAGTAAACTTGTTCCTTCCTAGCCAGTACCTCATATTTCTATTTACTGGATTTTACTTACTTTTTTCCAACTTTATTGGGAGATTTATGGAAGAAAACACTTCATAGGAATTGGTCTTCCAGACAGTTTGCATCACTATGGGATAAACAATTCCTCAGCTCTTCTTTGCAAGTACAGCTCAGATTAAGTTATGTATTTTGGCTTGATGGGGGGAGTGAAATAAAAAATAGGTACCTTGTACCCAGATCTCAGTTATCTAACTAGGTGACATCCAACTAGATCAAATTAATTGCATTGGAATTATGAGGTGCATAGCCACCAAAGTAGTTAGAAATGTTACAGGTTTACTCATTAGGTTTATAGTGGTACCCACATAAATTACTATTTCTGGTCTATTTTTTCTTACTATTTATTACCCAATTTGGCCCATTCCCTACGCATATGTGTCTGTCTTACTACACCAAAGACTGAATGGAGGATTTTTAGAACTCAAGAACTGAGCTAAAAAATCCTGCTATACAGGTAAGACCTGGAGCAGCCCGGTGACATACAGCATGTACTGACAACTGGGATACAAGTGCTCCTTTAAAATAAATCATGGGTTATAGACTTTGGTTGGCAGCTTATAGCTTGACAGTTTAATTGCTCTGGTGCGCTCAACTTGTATGCTCTTTTTCTTTATCCTCCCTCCTTCTTCTCCTTTCCACTGGCATTAAAGCTAGAACCTTAGGGATCCATATTTGATCACACAGCCAAACTTCAGTAAGACATCTTTTATTTATTTCACAGTTTATATCTTGGGATGTTTGGCTGAAGGTAGTTTTAGCTCCTTGAACCATGTTAAAGCAGGGGTGGGATTTCAGCTATCTTTGTAGGAACAAATTAATAGGTTATAAACTTGTCACTGGAAGAAAATATTTACCCTTAATTTTGAAAAGAAGGTAAATTTGGAGGTTATTTCATCTTCATAGGAGGAAAAATATCTGCTAAAACACCAGTTCAATATATCTTTGAATTAGGTTATTTAATCAAGATGCTTTTGATCTGGACATTATTGTTCTGTATTGCAATCCAAGAAGGACCGATAAGTCTTAGATTTAACTTCCCCTGCATAACCAGCAACGCATGGTTGCAAAGGAGGATGGTCTTTTAAACTACCTAGAAAAGGCTCTTAAAAGCTGCCTCAGAACACATGGGTTAATCTTGACTGTGTACTTCAGCTCTATTTCAATTTGTTAACTGTTTGCTGACTGGAAAAGAAAATTTTACTGCCATTCTGAAGGGCTTTTATGGAGACATCTGTACACTTAAAGTTGATATGAACTTATGTAGAATACAAGCTGGTGATTTAAATAGGATTGTGAGAACAGTACTGACAAAAGCTGAATAAATAAAATGGAACTAGTTCATTCATAATTTTAATATCATTTAGCTTACCTCATAAAGGAAGTGGCAACATTTATTGCTCATACAAGGACTTATGCCACCACTAAAGAATGATACTTCAGCTACTTCTGCTCTAAACTGCAGAGTGTGTCAAACCCCAGTGGATTGAAATCTGTTTACTACTTAACACCTAAATGCTAATACGGGCAGTGTTTGGCAACAGCAATTTCAATATTTAAAACCTGATTGTAGGGCGAAGAATGATACCTTAAATAAAAACAAATGGCTCAGCAAGTTGAGATGTAAGATTTTTCCAAATTCAAATCTATTGACTTTTGTGACTTCATGTTGCATTAAACCAGCAAGATGTAATAGGATTATAGCTTTATTGAAACATAACTTCTACTCTAAAAGCTTAGGTGGTGTGACTAAGTGACTGTGGAGAAATCTTGCTAGATATACTCCTAATAATCCTAACTCTTCCTATGCCTGCCACTGCTTTTTACCCAATCTCTTGCATTCAAAAATTTGGAGAAAACTCTATCAGCATTGAACAACTATTTAGCCTCCCACAGGTTCAGGACTTGTACTGCAGAAATGAAGGATGAGGAAGAGAGGTAAACTCCCCATTTCTGGCCAAAAATACCATTTCAGAAGGGTTCCCCATAGAGAGCTACAGTGCAGATAACTCCTGCTTGCTTCTGCTTTGTGAAACGAGATCCCTGGGCTGTTGATGTATTCTTTGCCTATTTTTGCTCTGAATCACTGCTGTACCTCGTGGGAACTGTTGTTCATTCAAGGAAGACACTGCAAAGAAGTCAGCTAGGCAAAGACCCAAATGACAAATCCCTGAGGCGCTTCGGCGCCATTTCTGTCACAGAGAATTGTGTTGAATTTGTAATTACAAACCGAACACCTTTCAAGTATTAATTAAATGAAAACCTTAAGTTTGCCCTTAAAATTCTGACACTGTCTGAGAAAAAAAGCCAACATCATCATTTTGGAGATCAAGCATCAGAGTGGGTAATTTTCCACTGAAAAAGAATTAAAAGATTTTTCTACCAGTTTTAGAAGGCCTTCTATTCTTTTAGTCTCTGTTTCTACAAAGTTAAACTTATCTACTCCCATAGAGAGCACTGTGGATGTCTGTCTGCCTTGGAGGGTTCTAAATCATATCCAAGCACTGTTTAAACTTCAGTTACACCTTTGCTTATGCGTTTCCCCCTTGTGGGGGATTGCTCCTAACTGACTGCTGAGCACCTCAGTATAAATTGAGTAGCTATTTGCTAGTGGGCTATATAGAAAATTATGGAGCAGGAAAAGCTGTGGGAGGTGAGTATAAAAATATCCTGGTTAGGTATCTAACCAGGAAGGAAAAAGATACAAGCTGTTCCTCTCTCTGATTTGTTTTATTTTCAGGGTTTACCCATCTGGCCTATAACTTGCATCAGCTTACATTTTCCAAACTTAATATTTTACTTAAACAAATAAATAGTCTAAACAATGGAACAGTTGTACTAGTCAAGCCAGATGTCCACCTAGCCTACTACTTATTTGGGAGCAAAGGTGTTCAGAGTAGTGTATAAGAACAGAGCAAGCACAGGTAATGATTTGCCACAATATCCTCCAAGCCTATGGTGATTTGCAGTCTAAGAACTTCCTTATTTACAGGTGGTAACATATCAAAGTAATATCTTCTTACCACTTTCTTAATGTGATTTTAGCATCCATATTATCTTTATAATATCTTTAACTAGGTGCTATGTGGATAAGTGCCTCCCCTGTTTTGTTTTGAATCTGTCACTTGCTCCTGACATTTGATGTCCTCTGTTTCTTTTATTGGCTGGGATGACAAATCATTGCTGTTTACTTTTTCTTGCTTTCCCCATGGCTTTTCAGATGTCTTTCCTGGGATCATCTTCTCTCTGTCATTTCTCCTACAAGCTGAAGAGTCTTGTTTGTGTATTTGTGCTTTGCATGAAACATACTGCATGGTTTCGTCATCCTGTTGCTCACTGCTGTCCTTTTGTAGTTCTCCTATATATTTTTCTAAGCTGCAAAATATAGCTTATGGATGCACCACTGACTATTACTATGCCATAATGGTGTTGCTATTCTGTTCTTCTTGCAGAACTGGTGGTTGAAAATCTGGTTGTGAGCCAAAAATGTGCACTTGCAGCCCAAAAACTGAGCTCTAGCTGCATTGGAAGAAGTGTGGCCAGCAGGTTGAGGGATGTGATTCTCCCTCTCTGCTCTGGTGAGACTCCATACGAAGTACTGTATCCAGCTCTGGAGAGCTCAGTACAGGAAAGATATGGACCTGTTGGAGAGGATTCATAAGAGGACCACACACAAAAAGGATCATAGGGATGGAACACTTTCCCTGCAAGGAAGGCTGAGAGAGCTGGGTTGTTCAGCCTGGAGAAAAGAAGGCTCTGGGGAGACCATATTGTGGTCTTTCAGTACTTAAAGGGATTCTTATAAGAAAGACAAGGACACAACTTTTCAGTAGGGTCTATTGCAACAGGACAAGAGGCAATGGTTTTAAATTAAAAGAAGGCAAATTTAGACCAAATACAAGGAAGAATTTTTTTTACGATGAGGGTGGTAAAATACTGGAACAGCTTGACTAGGGAAGTAGTAGATGCCCCATTCCTGGAATAAGTCAAGGCCAGGTTGGACAGGGCTCTGAGCAACATGATCTAGTGAAAAATGACCCCTCCCCTTCACTGCAGATGAGTTGTACTAGGTGACCTTTAAATGCCCTTTCCAACCCAAACTATTCTGCAATTCTGTAATAATATACAGAAAGGTTTTAAGCTGGTTTTTTTTTTTAAATTAGAAATACCTATTATAACTCAAAACACTGATTGATAAGAGCTATTTCTGAATCTCTTAGGGCATGTGTGAGGTTATACCTGGGTTTCTGACATGCTGTCAGTCACAGCTTGGCAACCCTTCTGTGCCTTCTTGCATCCTCCTTTTACTCCCACAGCCTCAAGCAGCTCACTACCTCCAGGGAATGTTCTCATTGCACTGGTCATCTGTTTTTTTACAGGTCAGATTTAAACATGTGCAGGCCTGAGATCAGATCTGCTCCTCTTTTTTCTTCATTGACAAAATGGAATGCTTATACTTACATTTTGTTTTCCAGCTTTTAACAATTCTTAGCAAGAGAAAAATACTAATTTATGACCAGCGTTATCGGATACACCATGCTGTTAATTTAGCCAATCATATCTTCTGTATCTTTTCTACATGGAACATACGTTTAAGGTACAGTATGTTTATAGCAGCTTCAATATCTTGAAGTAAGCACTAGAAGGAACATTCTGTGACTTCCATATCATGCATTTCTGGTGAATCTGGAGTTAGTCATTTTGTTAAAACATAATTTATCATGTCTATCTGCATGTCATGTCTGTCCATGTGTCATGCCCATGTCAGGTTGTCGTTCCCCTTTCCTTGGAAAAGTTTTTTCTGAATCTATTGAAAACAAAAAGGAAGGCAAAGGCTATGACATCGCTTCTGGATCAACCAGTCATCTGCTTGGTATCCTATTCTCATTAAGTACACGCACTGTCAACTTGTAGGCTTTAATTTTCATGTTTTGCTTAGTGTTTGGTTGGAGAAGAAGTAGGAATAATTGGCTGTAATAATGGCCTGTTCATGCCTGCAAAGTAAAATGAGCACATTCATGGGCTCACTTCCTTCTGCTGTTGGTGCAGACTGCTTTATTCAAGCTGATTTGCAGTAGAAGCTTATTTCTATGTTCTGGCTGTATGAGGAAAAGTAAATAAGCCTAAGCAATTAGAGTAATGTTCATGCAGGTGCAAAGAGCCTGCACAAAGCTCTGTTTACTCTTGCCTTCAAGTCCCTTTAATCATCATCACGGAGCTTAAGCTGTGCATGAGGCTTTTGTGTGGTCTATTTCCCGCACAGAGCATTTGAGTGCTTCTATTTCACTATAGAAATCCTCAGCCCTAGAGATATATCAGGTACCAAAATAGCTCTGAGCATCTTCTCAACCCTTGATGGAATGAGCCACTTCAGCAACTAGTGGACAAGCTGTAGAAAGGTTCAAAAGGTTTATAGTAATGCTTAGTAGCACTGTAAAAGGTGATAATTCTGATCTGTGTAATACTGCAATCAATAGAAAAAGGCAATAAATATAAAATGATGGAAATCAAAGGCTTCTGAAAAACATTCCCATTCTCTTGGTAATTATCTGCATATCTAGTTAAGGGTAAACCTCTATGGAAATTAAAATACTACTGAGATTGTCTTCTCTGTAATTTAGTATTTTTTATGATTCTTTTTTTCTTTGGTAATGGAATCTCCTTTTGTCTGCTTGCCATACTGTTACTTTAAAATTGAGCAGTTAAAACTGTAATGCAAGGATTTCCCCAAAAAGGTTTATTCATGTTACAGAAATTCACAATAACTGCTTATTTCCTTCTTTTGTGGTGCATCCTAAAATACCAAAGAACAAAATGAGCCATTTATCTATTTAGGTTTATGTTAGTGGTGGCCTGAGGGGATAATTTCAGGCAGAAATTCTGTAATATTTTCTGCAGCAAAGCTTTTCCTTTAAGGGCAGAAAAATCATAAGGCTGTTGAACTGATGTTTCTGTTCTCTGGTAAAATACAGAAAAAGAACAAATTTAACCCATTTATTAAGAAAAGCTTTAAGTATAGGCAAATATTTGAACACTGTGTACTTTATTTTTGGATGAAGGATATGTAAATTTGACTGAGTCATAGGTTTTAGGGTTTAAAGATCATGTTAAATCAGCTAATATAATCTCATCCATCCATAAATCCTTTCATTGAATTCCAGTCTTACACTAAGACCAATAATGTATGTTGTCTGAGGAACATCTATAACTTAGGCAATTTTTGTTGTACCTCCTGTTAAAATAATCCTTGGGTCCTTGTGTGTGTTTCTCTTTTATTTGGTGTTTCTTTGTTTTGTTTGTTTTCCCCTCTCAACAGCGAATGATTGATCTCAGGCACAGAACACAAAGTTAGATGAAAATTTTGGACATTTATCATCATCCCTGGTCACTTATCACACTTTGCCCCCATCTGCTACCACATTTCTCATCAGTTTTATTATCTTGTGAAAGTCTCTGTCTGTCTGTTTTTCTGTCGGTGTCTACTCCTCCCAGGCTGACAGGATAATATATTTTAGTCTCCCAGCCAGGATATTAAGGGGACGAGTGATGAAAATACTGTTGAAAAGGGAGCTGCAGAAATAAGACAGAAGAGCCAGCATCAACCCAGTCCTTTTATTCATCCTTTCACTTTGGGAATTGGAGGGCAGCCTCTCATTTAAGTGGCAAAACTGGCCCAAGCATGTCACTGAGGTAGGTCGTATTGGGACTTCTCAAGAACTGTAGATGATGGGATAGAAACAGGCTAGTAGGTTTTCAGGAGGAATCTATACAGGAGTCTCAGACTACTACCCTATTTCCCTCATTCTTCTGGAATACCAGACTTCATCTCCTGTCACTGCTGTATAGGTGACAATCTACCATTTCCCACAAGAAGTGCCTTGGTCTCTGTCCTTCCTTTTCAAACCTTGGGGAGACAATAAGAAAGATGAAGGAGAATAAGAGGAGATGAAGGATAGGGCCTACTGTGAGGGATAAGAGATAAATGCCAGGCAGGAGAGGAGAAAGAAAGCTATTCACATTGGTGAATAAGATTTTCTGATCTTGGTAAAACAAGGACTAGTAGGGACATATGATTACTTTAGAGATGTATTGACTGCTGTTCCATGTCTTCCCCAGGCCATATCATAAACACGTGCTTCCACATCATCATCTGTTTCCTGTGCTTGTGACCCCTTCCAAATCCATCAAACTTCAAACCTTTTTCTGGACAGCTAAGACTCATTTTGGTTCAAAGATTGAGTCCCTATATTTATTGTCACAAAGGCAAAGAGAGAGTTCCTTCATGTTTAATGCAACATTTTCATAAACAGGAAATTGTCATATATATGGGGTTTTTTTAACCACTTCTGAAGAAGTCTGTACTGGCTGTAAGTTGCTATCAGCATAGGTCATTAAAGGTAAAGATGACAGCACTTTTGTCTACTTCGTGCTACAAATAGCTGTTTATAAAGATATTGCACAACTCATTGCAATACGATGGTCTGTAGCAGGCACAGACCAGCATGTGATCTTCCTCTGCTGTCTATTAATAATTCAGGAATATTCATGACTACTAATATAGAGTTGTTATGCACAATACATGAGTACCATTCCTAGGCTGTGCAGTCCACTTGATCTATCCCAAACAAGCTAATTTAACCATTTTAGTTGCAAAAGTACTTTGCCATGAGCTCCAGTTATGGTCTGGCACAAATGCACACACATGGTTTCCATTTCTTCTAGTTTATGACTAGATTCATAGTGCTAGCATATATGGGCACTATCTGTTTTCATACCTCTTGATGACTGGATTAGTTTTATCCATGACACCTTGATTTTGTGGCAAATGAGAAGATTTTATTTTGTCCTTTCAATCCATTTTTTTGTTTCGTCATTGATTTGGTTGATGACTGGCTGGCATAGCTCACCACTTCTTATATGGTTTAGCAGAGTACAGCTAAACCAAACAGCTTTTTTTTCTCATAGCAAATGGATTGGCACTGCATGAAGCCCAAATCCCACTCCCAAAGCCACATGCCTAGTTAGTTACACTCTGCCCAGGCAACCTGCTTTCTATCCTGTTTTCCTTGTAGGATAGAAAGCTCTCTGACTGGGGATTATATGGATGGCTCCAGTCTTTCAGCAGTTTACTGGGAGCTCTTCTTTTGGAGACAATAAAGCTAGCTGGCATTAGTTCCTGAAGGGGAATTACCAGTGAAGTTCTTAATTCTAATCTCTGAGCCATTAGGATTGTGTCAAATCAGATTAAGGAACAGTGTATGTAGTTAAAATGTTGGAAGAAGCAGGAAGATCCATGCTCCTTTAGCATTCTCTTCCAAAAGAGCTTCTCACTTTTATTTCTTCTTGCTCATGGAATATATGTTGCTCTTCATTTTTCACCCCTGGCTATTTACCTAGAAGACATATTCCTGGAAGTTAAACAATGGAAAGCTGGGCAAGACCATGAACTGAGGATGTATCAAAATCTCATTGCAGCACATAAAGCCAATTATGTGAGTCACCACAGAATAAAATAAGCCTTGTTCAAATGAATTTTCTCCCAGTGATGGAATATTTACTGAACTCCTGTGTCACTGCGACTGGGAACCCTGAGATGTAGAAACACTAATATAACAGCATGAAAACTCACAGAGGAGCAGAGCTGGTACTGGGGATGCAGCTAACTGAGAGAAAATCCTCTAGTCACCCTGGGAAGGGAAGAGGAGACAGCTGTTTTCCTTGGTGTAGAACATCACTCAGGGCTGTTGGCATCTTTCCTGCCTAGAGACTATTTCCCTACGCAGTGTGCTACAGGAAGAAATATATAGCTGGGGAGGAAGAAGGAATGATTAAGAAGAGATATTCAGCTTGAGGAGTAATAGCTCTGCTTTCTATGACCTGCTAGCAGTATCTGAAGCAGAGGTCTCTCCTGCTCATGGGATGAACTTGTCCCAGGATTCCAGACAAGGACAGAGGTGTCAACACACTTAGGGTGGTTTCAGGGCAGGGTTTTTACTCACTCAGTTTCCTCATGTCAACCCCATAAAAACAGATGGCTTGGGTTTTTTTATGTGGGAAATCTTAGCACAGCAGGCTAACATGGCAATATTTTGCACTCCCTGCATTTTCTGTGCTGTTTTTGGAGTTTTAACAAAACCAAATTCCTCATTGAGGCATCTCTCATTAGCATCTAGAGTTGGATACTGAAAAGCTACACCATATTAGAAGGAATTGAAAAGATAGATTTAATAATTGATAACTTAGATGTCTCTGATAGCCATTAATCTGATTTTCTGGCATTTTGTGGAGAAATTAAAGTTTTACTATATTTCATGTCTTTTGTTTATGTATGCGCTACATTTTTTGATATCTCTCTGTATCCTCACTGGTAATATTTGCTCAAATATTTAAAGAGGAAAGTATAGAAGTTTTGAAAGAAATCTTAAAGTGTCAGGTAATTTGAAACAAAATATCTCACCATATTGTACTGTGTTCTCTTGAGTTAGCCCCACAACACAGAAAACTATTTTTAGTGACAAAACAGGATCTGTTACTACTTTAATATAATCCAACAATGAAACAAATTTTGTTGAGTTTACTACAGCTGGTGCATAAAGATCTATTGAGTAAATTATGCTGTAAAAACTATATTGAGAGACTTGGGCTAATTGTATTAGAGGTTTTAATTCTGATTCTCTGTCTAGAGGTTGGGTAACTGTAACAGAACTATTTATTAGCCTAAAGCTCATACAGTTGATTGATTCATGCTAATACATTCTAGATTCAATAATCACATCTTCCTTAATGGAATTGTATTTGCTGAGACAGAGCATATAATTAAATCAAGTCTTTTTCTAATCCTTCTTCTGCCAGGTTATTCTATGGTACATTGGGGAAGAACTGTCAAAAATATACACTTATTTAAGCTCATTGAAAAAATCCATAGACACATTGTGAATGTTTGGGATATTCATAATTTCCCAAAATAGAGAGATGTATTTTTCTGTACATATCATCTTCAATAATTAAGAAGTGCATAGAGGAGCAAGACCAAAAATACAGCTAGAAAGGAAACAATTTTAAGAAAATCCAGTGAATTTATACAGCTAATAGTGAAATTTGCATGCCATGTGACCAGCAAGCTATTGCAGACAATTGCTCTTAAATGTCTTTCTGGAGGAGGAGAAGGTATTATTGCTCAGGAATGTTCACTTGCGTTTACCTGTTCCTTACAATTTAGTCTGATGATGAAGAATTAAACAAGGATATCAGAGAGAAGACACAGAAAACATAGCCAAGATGTAGCTAAGAAATTACTGGAACAGGCTGCCCGGGAAGGAGTCACTATCCCTGGAGGTGTTTAAAAGACAGGTGGATGAGGTGCTGAGGAGCATGGTTTAGTGGTTGATAGGAAAGGTTGGACTCTATGATCCTGTGGATCTTCTCCAACTTAGTGATTCTGTGAAATCACAGAAGAGAGGAATGAGAGAATGCTTCACCGAGACACTCTCCTGTGTTTGTTAGTGTCTGGTCAGCTGTTTTCAGGATGCAAATCCAGTACTAAGGGGTTTCCAAGACATAATGGATTAAAAAACGTGGCTTGAATGACAGGGAAAAGTCATTAAAAGTTGGGGCTGGATTTCAGGAAGACAAACCAAGGGGAAGACAAAACAAGAAAGGAATTTGTCAGGGCAGAGATCTATCTGTCATCTGAAATTGTTATAGTCCATGCTGCCCCTCTACTAAAAGAGTTGCAAGAGTAGTAGGATAGAGTTTAGGCATACAGAAGGTAACTTTTTAACACTTTTCTCTGATTGCTATAGACTTTCTGATAGAAGAAAACCAAAGAATACGTATAATTCTTAGTGGGATGTTCAAGCTTGGCATTTTCTTCTTTCTATGGTAAAGTAATGGGCTGCATAGAAGTTTCAGCAATGCTTCTTCTGTGTATGCAACACTATAAATTCATTCTGCGAAATAGAGCTATTGAAATAAGCAGTATCAGTTTCTCTGGTAAATGACGTGTTGCCTAAAGTCTAAACTACTGACCTGATCTAATTTGTCCATCAGAGTTAAATTATGGAATTTACACCTTTTAATAAAAACTAAGTGAAATATGACCTGCAACAGAATCTGATTTCTCTTCTTGATATCCAAACAGTATAAGGTTATTAAAGATAACATTGTGGGTCTATAAGGTTTTGTCAGAGAATTTTGATCCATGCTTTATGGCATTTCACTTGATGAATTATGTGTTCTTGGTATCATATTCAGTCTCGTACTAGCAAAGGTCTTATACAGATTTGTTTCCTTGACTACTCTATGTCATAGGCTTGAAATATAATTCCATAGCAGAAAAAAAATTAAACACTGGTGTATAATTAATAATGTATCACAGAAAAAAATCTGGTTAGTGAAGTGCTATCAAGGCGCTTCTTGTGAAGTAAAGGCATACATTTCTTTGCAAGTGTTTTTTAAAACATGTACAGGATGATTATTTCTGCACCTCCTGATAAAGGTCTTCTTGTTGCAGTGTCATTTGGAAGTATTCCTGAGTTTTTCAATTCAACGAACACCCCATGTCTAACACAAAGTCAAGGTAAAGTCACCTGCCACTTCTTATCCAGCTCTTTTGGAACGGAATTTTGAGCACAGATTTCAGTTATAAACAGGGATACTTTATCTAAATTCAATTACAGTAAAAAGCCAACAGCCCTATGCTGGGGAAAGGTCCTGTCATTCCTGGCCTGGCCTCTGCTTATATGTATTCTTTGCTATAAATTATGAATGAACAGAGTATCACTGCACATGCTGGTTGCACCTCTAAGAATAAGTTAACTGGCTGCTTATCGTTTTCAAGTGCTCAGGACTTTGTTCCAGGCACCAGATAAATTCTGTGGCAAGTTCCTTCCCAGATTCTAACTATTTTATCCTGCTGACCAGAGACCAGTTTAGGAAATCAGCAGATCTGCTGTTTATGACTGAACATATTTAGTTTGCTGCCTAACACTACTGACTGTAGGACCAACTTGTCAGGAGCCAGAGGGGTAGTTTTACTAGCCATCACCTTCCTTGGTCTCTCATCATTGCAATTATGCTTGGAAAAAATATCTTATCTATCAGTTTATTAAAAAACCTTCTAAGCTGGCTATTCAGCTTTACAGTCTGCACTCTTTCTGCTAGCAATTCAGATGAAGTTCACAAAATATGCTTATAGTCTTTCTATACACCTGTCATCTCCCATACTTCATATCAGTGGCATTTCTTGCCAGGAAAGAGCACTGCTGGATAATAAAATCATAGAATCATAGAACAGTTAGGGTTGGAAGGGACCTTAAAGATCATATGGTTCAAGCCCCCTGCTATAGACAGGGACATCTCACCAGACCAGGCTGCCCAAGGCACCATCCAAACTGGCTGTCAGCATCTCCAGGAATGGGGCATCAACAATTTCCCTTGGAAACCTGTTCCAGTACCTCGTCACTCTCATGGTGAAGAAATCCTTCCCAATGTCTAGCCTAAATCTTCCACTCTTCAATTTATACCTGTTCCCCCTCATCCTATCACCATAAGCCTTTATGAATAGTCCCTCTTTAGCTTTCCTGTAGCCCCTTTCAGGTACTGTAAAGTCGTTATAAGATCTCCTCGGAGTCTTCTCTTCTCCAGGCTGAACAAACCCAACTTTCTCAGCCTGTCCTCATATGGAAGGTGCTCCAGCCCTCTGATCATCTTTGTACCCCTCCTCTGGACCCGTTCCAACAGCTCCATATCCTTCATGTGTTGAGGATTCCAGAACTGGACACAATACTCCAGATGAGGTCTCACAAGAGAGGAATACAGGGGCAGAATCACCTCCCTTGACCTGTTAGTCATGCTTATTTTGAATGCTAAATAAATTATAGCTGGGGGAAAAGAGATGGTGCTGATTAATGCTGATTCCCTGAGGTCTATATAACTGTAACTTCAGAGGTGTTTTGGTGACAGTACATTGAGAAAAGAAATGTTTGCTTCTGTGGAGAAAAGAAAAAAGCAGAAAAAGTAAACAATTACATATTACATCTCAGGAGGGCAAAGAGGACTCTGCTGGAGGAACACATGACTTGTGATAAAAAATTTTTCAAAGATCTTATGATTTTGATGACACTACACATCTGTAGTACTCTTCTGTGAGGATAAAGGTCCAATTGAACAAGAAAATCTACAAATCACACTTTTTTCCATCTGTTTTTTAATTTTCTCTCTACAAAAGTCATTGTTTTCTAGTGTCAATTCATTTCACATTCCCGCTTATACAGAAAAACTGATGTGGTTTTAAGTTCTGTAGCTGATATACAGTTTCAAAAAGGTAAGTTGCTTTATTTAGAAGTAAAATAGATTATACAGACAGATGACAGAACCCTCCTACAAGGACCAGGACAAAATGGACCAATACTGCTTCTATATGCTAATTTCTCTTTCTTCCTCTTTCTCTTCATTTTTTTTCCTTTTCCCTTTTTTTTCTTTTCTTTTCTTTTTTTTTAACAGTGATAAACCTTGCATTTGCTATTTTCTATTTATTTTATATAAAGGAATGCTGTAAGTCAGCCTTTAGCTGGTAGCTAAATGGTATGCAGCTACTCTCTCACCCCTTCCCACCCAGTGGGATAGGAAGAAAAACTGGGAAGTAAAGTAAAATTTTTGAGATAATTTGTTTAAATTTGTTTCAAGAGTACAATAAAGGAAGTAATAATAATAATATTAATAAATATATAAAAATGCAAGAGCTTGCCATCTGATGATTAGCCTACCCCAAGCAGTGATTTCAGTGAGTGCTGTTATAGCAAAACACAAAGCACCAAATATGGAACCTGGATCAACTCTCCGCCCCTTGGCCTAATTACTATTTTTATAGTGAGCGCCATTAAATGTTATGGAATATTCCATTGGACAGTTAGGGTTAACTGTCCTGGCTCTGCACCTGCACAGTAGGAAAACATGGGAAACTGAAAAATGCTTGATTTCTTAGCAACAATTGAAAATATCAGTATAACATCAAAACTCTTCTCATACTAAATCTAAAACTCCAGCAGCTGCTGGTAAGAAAATTCTTACCCAAGTGAAACCGGGACAAAGACATAAGTAACCAGCACTCTAAATTATATCTAAGAGAATGTAGGAAGTTCTTTGATCCTTTTTACACGTAGGAAATTTGAACAGAGAAGGTCTAGGAGTTATTTGGAAATTGACTCCTTCCTTCCTGATGACCTTGGCGAAGATGCTTCTCTTTTCTGTGCCTTTTTTTATCACATTCATGGATGAGACCAGATTCTGTGAAGGAATTTGATATGTAGAACATCTACACAATACATTTGCAGACTTATTTGCTCTTGCTTTCCCTTTCTTTATGGTCAATTGGCGGACAATCACAAAGGGTCAAGGATTCTTAAAGGAAGGCACAGGTCAAAGATGCCTATATCCCAGAAATATTTTTATTCTTTTCATCTACTTTGAAAAATACAGCTTTTTCTGTTCCTAGGTGGTCAAGATGGTAGCCCTGGAGGGTGTGGTGAGAGATAAAACCCAAACCATGGAGATCAGGATGAAGAAAATGATCAAAACCCTCACATATTGGAAACACATACCAGTGGCCAGAAGACAAGAGATGTGCTGAGAAGAAAAGAACTCTGGGCTGTGTCATCATGCAACAGAGACAATGTTGGAAGTGAGAAATACCGATTGTTTCTTCTTTAGGCTGCTGCTACTTGTGGAAAACATCCTACTAAGAGGGAGACACAGAGCAGAAGCTCTCCCTTGGCTTTGGAAAGAAGGAATGTATATTCCAGAACAGTTTCTCATTGTGTCATATTAATTTACAGCAAGTAGGAAGAGGCTGGACTGCCTTACTAGGCTCTTGGAAAGAAAGATCATCCTGCCAGCCACATAACAATGGGATAATAATGGGAAATGAATCTCTATTCAGAGAGGGAGAAAGGACTGAGGATGCCTGAAAGCCTGTATGCACTTCAGTACTCATGTAATGCAGTCCTGTTCCCAACTTATTCAGGAGGATTCATTATTTGACTGCAAAACCACTGGACCTGCTCAGTCTGAGCCTACGTGTTAACATGTGTAGGTTTAAAAGGCTGATCTTAAGGATTATTTCACATTTTTTTTTTACTTGGGAAATGACTGTGAAGAGAGTTAGACAGAGATGGAAATCTTTAGTACAAAATGGCTTCAAGCATAAAAAGATGAAACCTAAAGGCCTCTTAGAAATGCAGTTTTTCAACCACTATTTTTATAAATGACTTGTTTCTGTAGCATTTATGGTCATTTCCTTCCTTGGAAATGTTGTTTTGTAGTTGTTTTAGCCCGTCTATTGCCGACCTTCTCTGGCTTCTCTCTTAACTAACCAACCAGTATAAATTTCTCTTGAAATTCACAGCTGTCTTCACTGAATGTGAGCAAATGAGGCTGTCAGGTTGAGCTGACTCTAAAGTTTTCTTGTCTTTGGGATGCAAATCCTTTTAAGTATATTTAGGTCATTTCTATTTGATTTTCCTGGGACATACAGTAGAGGAACTTGTTCTTCATAAAGGAAAGAAAATGAAAAAGATGTGCTTTAAATCACTCTATTGAAATGCACTGTCAAAGTCATCAGTCTCCATGCAGGAACCTGAACATTCTAGGTTTCTTCTTCCCTCAGGTTTGTGTAAGAAATAGGCTTTTTTTTTTTGTCTATTGCCTTCATCTTTCACTTATGATTTAAACTATATATAAGGGTGCCTGGTAGATATCATGGGATGCTCAGGTGCAATCTAGTGACTGGTTTAAATGCAAAAGCTCTGGACTCACCCTGGTAGTCAGATACTTTTAAAGCCTCACTAAAATGGTTCATCACTTTTTACCACTTTCCATATTCTTTACCTTTCTGGCCTGGACACTCAGCAAACTGCTTCCTTTGAAATAACATTCCACTGGCACAAAGTCTTAGAGCACCACTTAAAATTGCTTAGCTCATATTTAATTCATCTTTGAATTTCCCCTGCTGGAGATGCTTGGGTATACATTATGGCCAGCAGATTGGAAAGCCCCACATATTCAAGAGATGGAGAAATAGTCAAGAGATGGATAAATAACTCTTAATAACATAAAGCATGAAGTATTTGCTGTACTTCCTAGTCTTCCTCCAGATCAAAGGCAGAGAAAGAAAGAAGAAAGAAATCAGGACAGTGCTTAGATTGTTCGGTGTTTCAGGCCTGATCATCCTTATCGGAAATTGCTTTTTACTGCTTATTTAGAGAATATCTTCTGACCTTATGGCTTAGTCACACCCTCAGCCTGCCTTAATGTAAATAAAACTATCAGAATTAATATGATATAATGTTCTTCATCTTGACAGAGGATAAAATGTATCATCTCTTTGTGTGCAGAGAGATGGTGCTTTCTTTGCTGAGTCTCAGTGGCTGAGGCTGTGTTTGGGAGTTGGTGGAACTGATGCCCAGCATCTTCTACATTGCAGAGTGCAGAAGTCCAGACACATCCCTGATCTCTGACAGCGTTCGGTATTGTCTATGCTGCTGAAAGGTCCTAAACCAGAACTGAGAGAGAAGAAAGAAATTTCCTTCCTCAAAAAACCAAACCCAACAGGACCAGGGATGACACTTAGAAGAACCAGAGGTTTAGGTTTGGCAGCAGGCTCAATGGAGATGGTTGTCAGACTGAAGGATATATGGGAATAAGGATTCGCAAAGTGTGTTGCATTGATTTATCTGTTGGTTCCTCTGGTCATCAGAGGGCTTGTCTCCTTACCACAGGGCTGTTACCTTCACTGTCCACCTCCAATGCTGTCCATGTATTTTCATTTTAGAAAGTGGATAGCATGCATTTTAAATGGAGCAGAGGTTTACATTCCTGAAGGATGTTGCATGAGAAGTGAGTTGATACTGTCAAGCAGACTGTCTGTCAACGTATTATTTTCTAGTTACAAAAGAAATATTTTAGTAAGTTTCTGGAGAATATTGTCTCATGAGCTCTTTGCAACTGGATTTCTGAGATCAGGTATTAGAGAACATTCAAAATGTAGATGGGGAGGAGCAATGGGTGCAATTTTCATTAGCATTTAGGTTTATTAAGCAGCTATTATTAGGTATCTAACAGTTTTTCACAAATGTAGGTACCATAAAAAATCTGGTGCATGGTCTTAAAGGTAAAATTACAGAATCAAGTGCAAGCAAAAGCCTTAAAACTTCATAAGTATTTTAAAGTATGTTGCTTAATTCCAGTGAGGATTCTATGTGGGATACAGTTGGATTGAGATCATATAAAGGACTTCTTAACCTGTGGTTGGGATGACCTGCATAATCTGCTTGTAATTGCTGTACGTGAGCAGCAAGATCACGGGAGAGCATCCTTGATGAATTCAGACCAGTGTTGGGAAAAGCAGAACTACTGGTGGCAGCTGGAACTAGATATTATAAAGAGTTATTTAATTGAAAAGCTCTGTGATGGAATCACAGTGCAAAATTTAAGGACTCTGTTCAGTCTTTCCCCACATCTTAATGGAAAAAAGATTATAAAGCTTAATTATTTAAGAAGAGAACTGGTATATTCCTCTGCTTCATCCGTGATTACAAGACCAAACAAATCTTTTCCAGATAAAGATCCTGACCATGGTAAGAATCAGAGTTTTATAAGTAGTGACAGCAGGATTTCAGTTTTGTGCTACATATGTCTCTAAAGTGCAATGTATCTAGTCTTACCTAGTTTAATACAGCAAGTTCTCCACTGATTTCAGGATTGCATTTTTTGGCTCTTATCCAACACAGACACTACAGTTTATAATTTATATTTTATTTTGAGATTTGATGTGATAGAGATTTCAACTGGATACCATTTGTCATGTTCAGAAGGTTTTTTTAAAAATATATTTAAATATTTTATAGATTAGCACTCAAAAGGAAGCGGAGCCTAGAAAAAAAGTAACTGCTACTTCAGCTTATTTTCTGTGACTGCTAATGAATTAATGATTATTTTTCACACCCCTTGTACCAATAGCAGGCATGAAAGGCTTTAATATTCAGGATACCCAAAAACATTATAAAAGGGAAGCCAGAGTAGAGTCCTAGATTAGTCGTGATGAGCTGGGGCCAGTCACTGGGAGAGAGGAGTTGTGACTCACCTGTAAAGGTGGGGAGAAAGGGTTATCCTAGGAGCATTCCAGGTCACATACAGGCAGGGGGATGAGAGACCAGTGCCCTGGAGGTCTCCTTTACTCTGCCATTTGGATACATTAAATGGTCAAAATTTGTGTAAGAATCCCAGTATATATGTGTGTGTGTGTGTATACATATGTATTTGTGTCTATAGAGGGATGGGGTAAGAGAGAGAGGGAGAAAGTAAACACATGGTTTATGTATTTGGGTTTATATAAAGGCTTTTGATTTTGGAATGACAGACCGACTAAATTAGGCAAAAAAATAAACACAGCTGTTCCTCCTAAGCAGGAAAGGGAGAGAAAGGTATCAAAGAGCCCAGTCCACCATGAGCTGTTGATTAACCGAAGCAGCTGTTATTTAATCCAACTTTTGCTGAATTATTGAGGGCTTCTGGAGTGCCCTGAAAATCAGATGGTTTGGCTTATCTAAATAAAATACGGTACTATTTTCCCCATCTCTTTTCTCTTAATAGAGTTTCCATTTGACATTTGTTTTTGGTTTTGTTTTGTGTCTTCAGTTTCAATGTTTCATAAGGCAAAACAGTCTGGAGTTAAGTGGTGTACAGAGCCTGGTGGATCTTCTTCGAGCCTCTAAAACTGCCTTCAATAACTGTCATATTAGTGGGATAAAGAAAGGTACAGTGCTCCATGGAGCCTGTTTGCATTCTTTCTGTGCTGTGCTGTGAAATCATTGCTCAGGATTTTAAGTGGATGCTGAAACAGCAGTTTAAAAATTCTCTTCTTTGATCTGGAATACCTGATTAATAAACATGGATTGTCTGGAGTCCTTCTTTGTACATTTCTAACATTTTTATTTCATTTACCAGTAAGAATGCCTCTACATTTTAATATTTTGTAGTGCATATGTAATAAATATTAGGCCATAGATGAAGTAAAAATCCTGAAGTGAATTGGATAAACAGAAAAAGAATGTAACAAAGGGAGAGTGGAGAAAAACAAGAATAACATGAGATCAAGTGTCACTTGTGCTTGTGCAGTGTTTATACATATATTTATAAATAAACATCAGCTATAACCCAGCTGTAACTTTGCCCTGCTGTTAACCAGCTAGAAAAGCAGCAGTATTGTATTCATTGTCAGCTATTTAAACAGATTCCTGAGAGAACGATGACATTTTCAAAGATTTGTTTGCTGTTTCTTAGTAAAGGCTGGTGTCTCTCTAGTATGTTGCCATAGTCCCTATTTACTCTGAAAGAACAATAATATGTTCTTCTCCTTCCGAACTACTCACTCATGCACATTACATATGAGACCTGAGTAAAATGTAGGCTTATCCTATCATTGTAATTGTACATCAGGAATCTGCCTGCACCTGTAAGCCCTGTGTTTATGCTGTGTTTACTAGGGTCATTCTGGGTATGTGGCTGGGCAGAAGTGGAGAAGAGAATGATTGTACTGAATCAGGAGAGGAGGAAGCCACTCAGACAGTGCTCATGACCTAAAGATCTCTGGAAGTTGAAAATATTTGTTCTTTCCTCTTTGAGCATTACCCTCACATTTCTCCATAAATTTTCTCGTAACAGTGAGCATGATGTCCCAACAGCATTAGCAATGAACCAGGTCATTAAAGGCACTGCTATTTCTTTTTAATATAAAACTATTTTGAAGGAGTGGTGCAGCATCTAGTAATACTAGTCCTAAATTTGGAGCCCATAAATGGTGCAGTGATCTCCTCACTCAGTTAGTAATTGGCTTGTGACAATGACATTGACATTGTGGATGCAGACACATGCAGATTGGAAATTAATACGCTGAGCTTAATAGTTATGACACCATATAAAAGTCAGATTATCCAAGCTCTATTAAATCACTTAATAAAAGCTGAGTGAAAGTATGTAAGAAGCATGAGAAAAACTTGAATTACCTTATGTAAATTTGTTACGTAATGAAAACATAAATATTTAAAACCCATGAATTTATTAAATAAATGAATGAGAATTGTTTAAAAGGTATAATTTACTTAGGCAGATTATCAGCCAATGCAATCTTCATTTAAAGTGATGGAGCTATGCAGTCATACACAGCTTGAGCTCTAGGTCATGGTACTTATGAAGTCAAGTAACTTTTTAAAGCATACTGTGTTTTGAGTATGAGTGAATTTTTTGTGATAGCTACATATATGTTTTCCTAAGATTTAAGAATCATAAAAATACATTTAATGCAGAAAAAAATTCAGTTATGATAACTTACCATTCTGTAAAGTTTATCTTCCAGATCCTGATTAATTCTTTGTAAGGCTAGGTAATTGTTTTGTATCCTAAAACAAAGATGATATCATGTAATTGAATGCATTTTTTCCATGTTTTTTTACCTGTAATTTTCACTTCGCTACAAAACCTTGGCTTGCACTACTTGAAGTCTAGTTTCTTATCACTGCTACTGCCAGGGACTGGTTGCCTTTGATATGTAATTACCACCTATTTCCTAAGCAAAACTCCTTTGTCATGTTTGCATACGATATTTATCAGCAAATTCCTTCAGGAAATGAAAATATGTTTGCCATTCTGCACTTACGTACAAACATGCATCGCACCATGGGAACCTGCAGGAGGAGATTGTAACTTTACATTAGGCTCAGGAGTGATATGTTGGAGAGGAAGCTTGAAATGTAAGCTTAGAAAATACAGAAAAGTCTTGTGAAGCTGTCTTTATAAGGAGAATTGCAGCAGAAGCCTAATGACTATAGCAAAAGCAACGCGCAGGCATCACCACATGACTTAGAAAAGAATATTCCTTCTTTTGACAGAAGTTCAAGGAATTGACTATTCTCAATAGCTAAATTTGTCCCTTTTCTTCAGGAAGTATATTTAGATAGCTTAGATAGGAAAAGATGGGTATTTGCTTTTATCAGCACTGAGGTATCAAATAGATGCAAAAAATGAGATTTCCCTGCTAATTCCAGAGCAATACACCAAAGAAAAAAGTTCCTGTCTGTACATCTTTAGCTTGCTTACACGGTAGCCTTGATATTTTAATGAACAAGCTGTGCAGCCTATTACTGTTTTGGTAATAGCTCTGCCTTTCTTTTCACAGAAGGTAAAGATAGCTCCTTATTCTTGTTTGTAGGTATCACCTCAGCAGGATTTATAACAAATGCACAGCAAGTGTTAGAAGCTCACCTGTGAAAAGTTTGTCTGATTACATCTATATGTTTGGGAGTCTTAGGTCAACAGGTCAAAGTACTTTCAGTGGTGAGTTGATTTTAGGTAATGGGTAAGCTCTCTGTAAAAGTGAACTCAAATATATTAGATATTCATTCAGCAGGAAGCCATTTGCTCTGAGAAGCTTGGATATGAGTGTAGTTTCCATGATGATCAGAAAGGGACTGGGATTAAGGATGTCACTTTGCTTTATCATATGGTTAGGAGTGGCAGTTGAAATTGGAATGAAGACCTGCATTTGAACCGTGCCACCATGGCTGCAAATCAAGGGGTCCAGCCCACTCCTTCCTGGCAGCGAAGTGTTTCTCTCTGCTTCTGTTGCCATGGAGACTTTCCAGTTAAATGATTGAAATTCTCTGTTTAGGGGCTGACCAGTGGCTCAGAGTGCTCTTTGTAGGGTATGCAGAGCTCTTGCTGGGGCTTCCAGTAATACCATAACATCTGATGCACAGGCCTGGGAGGAGTGTTCTGTGCTGAGGACAGCCAGGCTGTTGCAGCCCGATGGATGAAACTCCTGGGGGTACATATGGTCAGCCCAGATTCGAGGCAGTGATTTCAAACATGCATTGTAAGCCTGAGGAAAGTTCTTGTGTCATGTACATTTTACAGAGCTGCTGTGGAGGAGTTTCCTCCCTGTAAGAGGAATCTGTGGTAAAGAGTGTTTGCTAAGGTGGTGACTGAAATGGGCTGAAAGTCTGTGAGACTTGTACTGGCTTACAGCTTGATCATTACACACCAGTTCTCACAGATCCATTGTGTAAATGTCCAGGTGTCTTAAGGGACTGACTGAATTTACAGATCTTTGTGTTGTCAGGGCTCCTGTTAGATGCAGTGTGTGCTGCTAAGCCTCCATATAGACATTTATTTATGCAGCTCTGGGCATACTTGGAATTTTCACAGCTATTTAGCCACAGTTAACACAACAGAGAGAAATCTTAGGGTACCCTGTACCCAGCTTTTCATGGCAAGGCATTGATGATCTTGGTAAACCAGTGGAAGTAAGGAGGCTTAAATTGAATTTGCTTACATACTCAGCATTTAACATAGTTATGTTTTGCAGGTAAGACGGTCTGCCATCACACAGGGAACAAGGATTTAAAAAAAAAAAAAGATATGGGCTGCTGTCTGAGACCAGAGGAGCTCCAGTGTCTTGTCTGTCATTTTCTGCAGTTTTTCTCTAGTATGGAAAAATAGAACAAGTTAAACATACTTTGCACCTAGGCAGCTTGTGACTCAACTAGAGATGGTGTAAAACTGAAGTAAACTTTTAGCACCTGTGACCTCCTAAGAGTTTTCATGGGTTCAAAATCATCTGCATAAATTCCTGAAAAAAAGGGGAGAAATTATTGGTTCAGGACTCTTGTAGCTCAGGCCTCTCTGTAGCCCAATCTGTTCATCACTGCTTTTAATCCTCAACTTCTCTTGATGATGCTTTTCTCTTGATAAGGGTAACTAGAAGACTGGTTACCATTGATGTAACTATTCTTAGCTGGCAATGCTTCCATCATGTACATGGTAGAGGGGTTTTACATGAGCTTATTACAGCCTGTTTTTCTCCTTGTAACTTTTCTTGTCTTTGCCCAACAATTTTCCCTCTATTTTATGTTTAGATGAAAGTACTCCAGAAGCCTTCGTTCTCTAACACATTCATTTTGCACTGAAAAAATTTGCCACTTCTCAGTAAAATCAGTTCCAATCTAAACAAAAGATCCTCAGTAAGTAGGAAGCTGAGCTTCAAAAAGTGTTTCTATTGAGAACATTATGCAAAGGTAGTCAAAATAAGCACAAGCACGTGCACACATACGTAAGCACATACACATGAACTTATATGCATAAAACCTAAACTGGAAATCCACTGTGCCAAAAGAAGTGTCAGCAAATGTGGGTGGCAAGGAGAGAAATGGACCCAGAAATACATGGAAGAATGTGCTTAAGGTGTAAAAGAGGAACAGGGTAAGCAAATCAGTCTTTGGGCACACTGTAAAATAAAGGAGTAGGGAAAGATATTTCAATTTGAAAATGATCAGATAAGCAAACGGTAACTTAACCCAGTTTGCAGAAAAAATATGCCCAGATAGCTTTAACCTTGTGAAGTATGAAACATTTTAATATTGTAAACCAGGGTTCTCTGTAAATTAAGTGAAGAATAGGTCAGCTTCACTGCTTTGTGAATTTGCTTTAAGAATAAACTCCTGTGAATCAATAACTTATTATCAGTTTTGATAGCTTTCTGTGTTGTTAATATCATTAGGTGATACCCATGTGCCTCCAGGTGTGTATAAGTGCATGCATTAACTGTATGTTTAGTTTCTCAGCTAAAATAGGGACCGATGAAAAGTACTCTGACCAAATGAACATTACATATCTGTGCTCTAACACAGTGCAGAAAACTGCCTCTCTAAAACTGCAGATCAATACGAAAGAGGAAGTCTGCAAAAGTCTGTTTCTCTGCTTTCACTCTGTCTTAAACCCTCTTAAAGCTATGAAATATTCTACAGTAAAACATAGGCTTGGGTTAACTTTCTCTACAGAACAGAATTTCACCCAGAGTACAGTTTAGCTTTGAGGGATAACTGTTAAAATAGTTGTTCCTTTTCCTTCTCTATTATCAAGAGTTTTCTCCCATTTATTCTAAAGCTAATAAAAGTATAGAATTGACTTTCAGTCTGTGAAATGTCTTGCTTATGGTGAAGCAATTATATGTGGGGGCTAATATTAGTGCTAAATATATACTTGTGTGCATTTATTTCTTGTGTGTTAAAAGAACTCTACAATCTAGTAAAAGCTAGGATTAAGATTTCACCAAATTGTCTACCTGGGGAAGGGACTAAAGCAGGAAACCCAGCATGACCTTTGGAGGTCAGTTTTGGTTCCAAGATTGGTATCTCAATATCTTTTAGTTTTTGATTTTAAAAAGCCATGTCAGTTATGTCAGATGGGGGATGAGTCTGAGGCTTATGAAATCCCCAATTGCTTCTCAGTCTCTTATGCTTTAGAGTTAATATTTTCAAACCCACTCGGCACTGCCCTGATCTTTCTCCCACCGGGCCCAAAGAAAAAGGCCACCTTTAAATGTTTGTATGAATTTCAAAAACTTCACCTTCAAACCACGCATATAATTTATCTGCTTGGGTGAGAGTGGGAAGGCTTAGCAGCAACACAGGTAATTCTGGAGAAATTAAGATAATAAAGGCTTTCAGGAAGGAGTAGAAAAAGATGGCCATTCCGTCTCTTGGAAAAATTCTGCACTTAACTGTAATGGATAACAGAAATGTACTCTGGCATACAAGTGGGATCTTGCTAAACAGGGCTTGTTTATGAGAGGGATTGAATTTCTTACCCTGTACAGTGAATAAAGCAAGAGACACATAATTGAAACTAATTCTAGTTCCTTGTTTTTCTCACACCAATGCTATTCTATTACATGTTGCTGACATGCTTTTGGATGACTTTTTTTTCAGACATTGTACTTCTCCAGTTTGAAAAATCTAGTTTAACTTGTGGTATGCCTTGTTATTCTCAATAGAAACATTTTTAAAGCTCACCTCATGAAATATTTTGGACTTCCAATATGATATGTCTTGAAAGGAGTAATCACCTGCCTGAAACATAATTTTAAATATCAGTTTTCTTCATAATATGATACAATGTTCCATTAGGATATTGGAGAGTCAGTTCTGCTAATCTGATGTTTGCTATGACTACTAGATTTTGGCATGAGTGAAAAAAGACATTCTGGACTGAATTTTGAAGGATGCTTAACTAATTGGTGCCCAGTGGAGTTGGTAGGAGGCTTCCTACTGACCAGTAAAACTATTTGTTTTAACAGAAGTGGGATGGTCAGATCCTCTACTAAGTAAGACACAGGGTTTATGGAAGTCATGCTTGAAATTATGTTTCAAGACAAGAGAGTATCAACACTCTGTGTTCTATATGTTGACATATACTGGAAAAAACCTATATCAAGAATGAATTTACTTTCAATAGCTCTTCTCTTAGAGAAGCAACAGGAATAATATTGTTGGTAAGAAAACAATACAGAGAACTTTCAGACTGCTCTTGATAGATGTGTGTGGATATCAAGATTATTGTGACACAAGCTTATTTTGGCCATGTTTTAAGAAGCCTCTGCAGTTAGGGAAGTATGTAAATTATAAGACATTAGGATGTTCCTAATTTGAGGTCTTACAGGCTCATTCTGTTTAAAATTTGCATAAAATAATTTAGTTGACTCAGTGTGTTGGTGGTTTCTGACTTTGTTTTGGTTTGCTTTTTTGACTTTTTAAAGGAATGAAAAATATTTCTTTGGGTATGGCCCTGGAACTACTCATTTTGAATTTAATTTTGATTCATTCAGCGAATTAAATCAAAGAGTTCAATTATCTACATCAGTTTTGGAAAGTCCTCACAAGAAATGTAAATATATTCCTGCATAAATGAATAATCACTGGTTCAGAAGTTTTTCAAACAAATTAAAAATAGATATTAAGAAACACTGATAAATTTAGACCTAGATCACAGACCATTTTAATCAATGCCAGGAATGTCAGGAGTGCATGCTTGTTATAATTTGTCATTAACATTAACTGCATCCCTGCTTTGCCATAGCACTATACCAAAGCTTCAGCAGTTTTAAGCAGTTTTTTTCTGTATCATTCCAATCTACTTGGGACTGAAAAGCAAATTATTTGTTATAGCATAATGTGAAATGACATAATAGTACTTGAATTGAGCATAGTCTCAGCTTTGAGTGATGGAAGGCCAAATTCTATTCTCTTGTATCAGTGCAATGGAGAGTAACAACAGAAAATATGCAGTGAAACTCATTAAAAACATTTATCCGTGTATATATATAGTATAAATACGTATATGTAGTGTGTTTATAATAATTGTATGTGTTAACACAGCGTAGCTCACATGTATGTTTACACATAACCAGTCATACATACACCTATATAGTTATGTTGCTATTTCTATATTTACTTTCAATGCCGAGACTTCTTACATATTGTGTGTACATAACTTCATGTGGTATGTAATATATATTCAGTTATGAGAAATATATATATTCAATGTGAAAACACAATGTATAATGAATAAGTAATAAAAGTTGAATGCTTGAAACTGTATGCTTATATCTTTACTCACATGTGTCATTGAAACAGCTACTTGCACATTCCTAATAAGTCTGTTCATTTCAAAAAGTTGGTTACTAACCTTCTCAGTTTTTCAGTTACTTTTTCAAGTTCCTCCTGAGCACGTCTCAATTCTATTTCAAGATACTGACGTGTAGAATCAAATTCCGTTTCAAGCATTTCCAGCTTATGAGCAGTGTATGATAGACGCTTTCGTAATTCCCCCTTCTGTTCTTGCAAAGTACTAGAAAAACAAAGACCACAGCTGTAGAATTCAACTGCTCTCAACAAAGCTTTCCATGATCTACTCTTTGACCAACTCCCTAGACTACAGGTTGGCACTGAGCCATAGAAGGGTGCTTAATAATTTATTTACTGCACTTCTGATATTCTGATTTAGACAGTTGACTATCTTCCCATCTGTTCTTTCTAGCGCATTTGTTGCTAATATCTCATTAGTCATAATGGAATTGTTTGTGAAAGAAACCTCATTAAAATAGGAAATACAGTCTAGGATTTGGTTCCACAACAGGCTTTTCACTTAGAGTTACCTTTAATACTGTGACTGAAGTAGCAGATACCAATAGAACAACAGCTCTACACAAATTGTGCAAAAATATTTCCTTGCTCATAATCAAAGTTATAATATATTTTGTGGGGAAAAAAATTGTCTTATTTCATTCAATTTCTGCCCCAACTCCTGGCCGTAGAGCTGCTAGAGATGTTTTGTGCAACATTTCATCTGGAGAAGGTTAAACAATTAATATTAGAGTAATTAAAAAATTATAACAATTTAAAAATTATAGCTCTTTCCCCATTTTCCCAATTATATAGGAGCAAGGAATTCTAGACTCAGATGTGTCCCCTAATTTTCAACATTTCTTTCACTGAGGAAGAACTCATGCTCTGCTTGTAAGCTAGCTTCAGTTAAGCTCTTTGACAAAGCAAAGCACTAGACACAAATTTTGGAAAGAGGAGGTTTTTCACTTTGTTGTTTCCTCTTTTATTTTGAGATGACATAGGATCACACAAAGCCAGGAGATCCAAGCAAAATTTGTATCATGAAGGTCAAAGTTCTATCTGCACCCAAACCGTCCATCTGGATTTGCAGTGATGAACCTGAGGATCTTTCCCCTGCTTTACTGGAACTCTACTCTGCCACTTCAGCTGAGCCAATCTGCTCTTCCTCAATTCTTATCCACAAAATGAAGATCTTTTGTCCTTGTGTGTTTTGTTGGTAAGATCCTCAGTCTTCTAGCATGTTTGCCAGATGCACAGCAGAACTGAGTACCAGTTGGAGTTGTTGTCTGAGGTGACTGCAACTTAGTTGAGATACTGAGACCTCAGTGTTGAACTAATTACTTGACTTCAGAATTAGAGTCCACCACCAACTAGAGACAAAAGCACTACAATATTATCTAACATGAATTGCCTTGTTTGTTTTTAAACATATGATAAAAACAATTCTTCATGAAAAATGGCAAAACTTGATCCCCTTTGATGTCAAGAGAGTACTGCCATCAGCTTCAGTAGAATAATGTTTTGAGTCTCTGATTAGACAAGAGAGTTGGCAACAATGTGCCATTCTTTAAGAAAAACCTATCTGAGCTGGTTTCAGTGTGCAATTGCCTCTCCTTTACAAGTTATGATAGGAGCTTCAATAAGTTAATGCAAAAGCTTTACAATGGCTGCTTACTTAATGCATGCAGCTTAGATCTAGGAAACAGCCTAATGTTTGCCAACACAGTGCTCTATTTCAATTACACATATTGTGTGGTTACAGCTATACTTAGATTACCACTTGTAGCTATATTCTCTTAAAATAATATATTCTGATTCAGACATTTAATGCAGCTCCTCTTAATGCAGTGATTTAGTTCTTATATTTCATTTGGTGAATAAAACCCCCAAATTATCTAGGGAAATGAGAATCTCGACCCATGCTGCACAGCCTCATTCATGATGCTACCACATCATGGCACCTTCCACTTACACTGCTTCTGACCTATTGCTCTTGCTACTCAGCTGCTCATCTCGGGAAAGAAGAGCGGTCAGTTGTCCTTCCTCTAGCATTGCAACCTGTACTTTATTCTATGAAGTGTGAGTTACAGTGTCAAAACTGTTTAGAGTAAAGTCAGAGTAAAGTAAAGTCAGATCAGGGTGTTACAACACCCTGGCAGTGTGTTGAATTTTGGCACAAGCAGGGTGTGAATTCTGGGAGGAAGAGGGGCTGTAGGGGTACATATATAATGGGAATGCCAGGGATGTTTAACTCAGTAACAGCTGGAGATTGCCTAAATAAAGAGGAAAAAGAGGAAGGTTAACGTCCTCCAATAACTTTGTAGGTACTTCATGTAGATACCTTATTGCTTTGGGTTTCAGTGTTGAGAAGATTAGATAGGAGGAAAGTATTTGACTCCTTCAATGAAGTTGCTTCTGCAAACACGTGTCCCTAGACCTGTCTATGTGGAAATTTAGGGTCCAAAATATGAGTGCTGGGCAAATCTTGATCCTCAAGTGGAAGGCAGAGCTGAACTAAGCTGGCAAAATATGCTGCTGGATTCAGATCTTGGCAGGTTTGGGCAGCCTCAAGCTTGTGTTAAGACCTGAGTTCAGTAACATTTTGAACAATAAACTCAACTTGAAACACATTCTTTTTTCTCTTGAGGTTCACTTTGAAACATTTTTATTCTTGAATTCTTTACTTTTCAGAATGGGATTATTAATTTTATTAAAATAAAACCTATTCTAATGCATTTTACTGAAGCAGACTATATACATGCACTCTTTCACATAATGCTTTGGTTAGTAAAGAATGACCATGGCTGAAATGTCATAAAAAATAAGAAAAAAAGGTGCTTAAGGCATAAGTTAGACAACTTCAAAGATCAAAGTTATTCTCATTCAGGAAATCATATTTCTGAAAAAGCTATACTCATTTCCACTGAATCTGAAAAATCCTGATACCCTTCAAATCCCATCTGAACTCTTGCTTAGTGTGTGCTTTGATTCATCTGATACACATAAAGTTTTTAAAAGGTCATTACTTTTAGATATGAATTATAACACGTGATGATGGTATTTTTTATGATGTAGTAATAGATACCTAACAGTGAATCACTGTTTAAATACAAGTTATTGGACAGAAAGGTAAAAATTTGAGTAACAAAAAAAAAATTTTCTGACAAGAATATGTTGAATGGCAGGAAATAAATAAATAAGTAAATGGATAAAGAGAAGACCCAAACTGGAAAAGCACTTAAATATCTGCTTTAATATCCTTATTAAGCCAAGCAAGTTGTGAAAAGATAGCTAGCTTTAAGAGATGATACAATGAAAATCATGCTTATGATCAGCAGAAATAGGGAAATTTTCCTGAATCTGGGACTTAAACCATTGAATGGCAGATTTCCCAGAATTCCCAGGACATTTTCAATTTCTGCATGACCATCTCTAACAACAGAACCCGAAGTTCAATTTTTGTTTTATATAAATCTAAGATATTTAATGAGATTTTTTTTTTTCTCATTTCTCATGGAACAGATATTCTCCCTCTGAAAACCTCTCCCTTTCAGCTGCCTTCCAGCTTCACATGATGCCATGCATGAATTCTGTCACCTTATGCTCTGTTGCATACTTTCTCATCCTAGAAGCCTGGGTTTTCATAATGACTGCTTCATTTTGTTGTGTAGCCCTTTAAATTCCATAGCGGTAATATAGACAGCGTTGAAAGGAGGGGGGACAAAAGTCAAAATACGAAGAAATCACATCAAGCGTTTAGCATTTTCCCTTTTCTTCAAACCAGCTCCACAAACCAGCTGCATTTTGTTTCTGCTTGTTATTTATCAGTTCATCACAAAATTTCAGTGCTCAATTTTTTTAATGTTGATAAATCAATATATTTTATTTCATAGTTTATCTTCTGTTGTTAGGTAGACCTCACAGTACTTTATTATGTGTATTATAAAGAGTGTATACAATGTCAGAAAATAAATTTTTATATGTACACCCATTGTTTAGTTAAAAGCTAAAATAATTTAGTGGAAAAAATACAGCCAGAAGGAAGAAGACAACTTATTTGCAAGTAAATAGAGGTCTTGGGAAACCTGGTAGTATTATGTCTTAGAAAACTCTAATCCTCTACTGCATGGATTTCCTGAACCCCTGCAGCTGTGGGGAATTCCAAGACAGAATCCAAAATCCAGTAGAGTAGAACCTTTTGAATAAGTGTTTCTCTATTTCTTCTAACGATCCCTAAAGTCCTGCTCCTGTGACAACCAGTGGTTTCCATGTCACTACCCATTTTCTTCATTAAAATATTTCTCTAAAAAGAAGGAAAGTAAGTGCAATATTAAATATTTAAACTGGTGAAAGGGAACCTCTCAAGGGAAGCTACTTTAAAGGTTATTAAAACCGGATCTTTATATTTTCCAAAGTATTATATTCAGCAATTAGCTCTGTTTATACTTATTGAAAATAGAAATCAGATATGGAAACATGTATTAGCATAGAAATTTGTGCCCACAAACACTGTAATGCTACCAGTAATTGCCAGATAAGAATTACAGTGTTGGTCCTTCTCAGGGAATTTGAAGACCTCTTCCCTTGGGCAGCACTCCTGCAGATAAATGTCAAGCCTCATAGTTGAATCTTGTTGCTGGAGTTGATCCTCAGTAACAGTTCAGAGACCTTTCGGGGGAGATATTACTAGGTGGAAGTTAGCACTACCAGGCATTACATTTATTGAAAAGGATCCATTTTACAGAAGGAAGACGAAAAGGTTGTGTAGACACGTTCAAGTACCACCAAAAGCTCTTGCCATCTCTGCTTGCAGGAGAGTTGAAGCAAAGACCTATTTGCATTCCCGATGTCCTTGCCCTCTTCAGTAGAACTCTGCCCCCAAAGGGTGGTGAATGGTCACAATGGAGATTTATTTTTTTTCTAGATGCTTCCACCAGCCTGTACGTTAAGCTAGGCATCAGTGTCACTCTATACAGCTTCAGCCCCAGGGAAGGATGTGCAGGTCATTGGCAGTGTGTGCTTGCCTTAGCCTGAAGCTCTCGGGGTTAATCTGTAGCCCTGCCTGGAGAATCATAGAATCATAGAATAACCAGGTTGGAAGAGACNAGCAAGTTGTGAAAAGATAGCTAGCTTTAAGAGATGATACAATGAAAATCATGCTTATGATCAGCAGAAATAGGGAATTTTTCCTGAATCTGGGACTTAAACCATTGAATGGCAGATTTCCCAGAATTCCCAGGACATTTTCAATTTCTGCATGACCATCTCTAACAACAGAACCTGAAGTTCAATTTTTGTTTTATATAAATCTAAGATATTTAATGAGCTTTTTTTTTTTTCTCATTTCTCATGGAACAGATATTCTCCCTCTGAAAACCTCTCCCTTTCAGCTGCCTTCCAGCTTCACATGATGCCATGCATGAATTCTGTCACCTTATGCTCTGTTGCATACTTTCTCATCCTAGAAGCCTGGGTTTTCATAATGACTGCTTCATTTTGTTGTGTAGCCCTTTAAATTCCATAGCGGTAATATAGACAGCGTTGAAAGGAGGGGGGACAAAAGTCAAAATACGAAGAAATCACATCAAGCGTTTAGCATTTTCCCTTTTCTTCAAACCAGCTCCACAAACCAGCTGCATTTTGTTTCTGCTTGTTATTTATCAGTTCATCACAAAATTTCAGTGCTCAATTTTTTTAATGTTGATAAATCAATATATTTTATTTCATAGTTTATCTTCTGTTGTTAGGTAGACCTCACAGTACTTTATTATGTGTATTATAAAGAGTGTATACAATGTCAGAAAATAAATTTTTATATGTACACCCATTGTTTAGTTAAAAGCTAAAATAATTTAGTGGAAAAAATACAGCCAGAAGGAAGAAGACAACTTATTTGCAAGTAAATAGAGGTCTTGGGAAACCTGGTAGTATTATGTCTTAGAAAACTCTAATCCTCTACTGCATGGATTTCCTGAACCCCTGCAGCTGTGGGGAATTCCAAGACAGAATCCAAAATCCAGTAGAGTAGAACCTTTTGAATAAGTGTTTCTCTATTTCTTCTAACGATCCCTAAAGTCCTGCTCCTGTGACAACCAGTGGTTTCCATGTCACTACCCATTTTCTTCATTAAAATATTTCTCTAAAAAGAAGGAAAGTAAGTGCAATATTAAATATTTAAACTGGTGAAAGGGAACCTCTCAAGGGAAGCTACTTTAAAGGTTATTAAAACCGGATCTTTATATTTTCCAAAGTATTATATTCAGCAATTAGCTCTGTTTATACTTATTGAAAATAGAAATCAGATATGGAAACATGTATTAGCATAGAAATTTGTGCCCACAAACACTGTAATGCTACCAGTAATTGCCAGATAAGAATTACAGTGTTGGTCCTTCTCAGGGAATTTGAAGACCTCTTCCCTTGGGCAGCACTCCTGCAGATAAATGTCAAGCCTCATAGTTGAATCTTGTTGCTGGAGTTGATCCTCAATAACAGTTCAGAGACCTTTCGGGGGAGATATTACTAGGTGGAAGTTAGCACTACCAGGCATTACATTTATTGAAAAGGATCCATTTTACAGAAGGAAGACGAAAAGGTTGTGTAGACACGTTCAAGTACCACCAAAAGCTCTTGCCATCTCTGCTTGCAGGAGAGTTGAAGCAAAGACCTATTTGCATTCCCGATGTCCTTGCCCTCTTCAGTAGAACTCTGCCCCCAAAGGGTGGTGAATGGTCACAATGGAGATTTATTTTTTTTCTAGATGCTTCCACCAGCCTGTACGTTAAGCTAGGCATCAGTGTCACTCTACACAGCTTCAGCCCCAGGGAAGGATGGGCAGTGTGTGCTTGCCTTAGCCTGAAGCTCTCGGGGTTAATCTGTAGCCCTGCCTGGAGAATCATAGAATCATAGAATAACCAGGTTGGAAGAGACCCATTGGATCATCAAGACCAACCATTCCCATCAAACACTAACCCATGTCCCTCAGCATGTCATCCACCCACCCCTTAAAATGTGTCGAAGTGTCTCTGAAATGCGGAATGCCCTCTATTAATTCAGAGGGCTAATCTTGTACGTAACACATCCTGGAAAAATCACTGTATTAAGAGAATCGAGAAGATCCAGGTGAATATGTTTCCAACAGAGGATTTCAGACCAAGCTGAATGTTGTGTGATGATGGGTCTATTTTGAGGAAAGTAAGGTAGGAAACAAGCAGGTTTTCATTTAAACTGTCTGATCTGCCAGTTCATCTGGCTAGCAGATGGTCTGATGTTAGAGGATGCTGGCTCGCAAAGTTGGAGCTGTTCATCTACCTGGAGACCAGAAGATTTTTAGAGCTTGTTACCCTCGGACAGCCCACAAAGAGGTTGGTGCCTGAGCTATTACTCCCTGAGAAACAGCATCTATGGTTCTGCCCTACCAGAGGAGCATCTTGGAAACCTCACGTGTACACCTAACTGGTCAAAGTGCCTGCCATGCCAGGGCTTTGCTTTGTAGATGGCTCTGCAATGTTATTTAAAACTTCAGCAAACCCATTTTTTAAAGTATTGAAATTCTCCCTGAATGGACTGATTACATTCCTTCACAAAGCTCTACGACTGAGTAAAGCAAAATGTGAATAATGGTGCCATGAGAGAAATTAGCAGCAAAACAAATGCAAAACAAGGCAAAATAGAAGACCATGTCAAATACACTGAAAAACACCATTCTGAAAATTCTCATTTCTTGGGAGTAATACAGAAGTTTTAATACAGCTGTAAAATCCTAAGTCACACTAGTCATATTTTGTGGGTAAACATGCTGCCTTGAGAGAAGTAACATATAATTAGGAACTAAGTTGGTCTGGAGTTTGGGGCTGTGACTGTTGTACCTGGCTTTGCCAAATGTGCCTGGCATTATATGGGTCAAGTGACTCAAGGCAAGAATGACCTGACCTGACAGTCAATACTGTCAGCTCTGGCTCCCGTTCTTAGTCTGTTGTGATGAGCAGGCACTATCAGGAAGAGAATAATCTGGCCTGTTTTAGAACCCTACTTTTAGATGGCATGATGTAAATCTGGAAGTACCCATTTCCGTTGATTACAAAGGGAATATAGTCAAGTAGCTCAGACAGACAACGATATCTCATCAGATAACTCCCCCTCTTCCTGACTCAGTACTGTTTGTAGGAGATGAGGTAATAGCATTCCCTTTCTTGTTTGCTTAGATTGCATGGAGGCCTGCAAAAAAGAATCACTAAATGCTTTTAAAGTGTTTATCAGGTCTTTTTTTTTCATGTCTGCAATGTGTCACATTCTAAAAAAGTTTCATAGGATCAGGAGCAATGATGGAATTTTACAGAATTTCAAAAAGCATCTTTTCTTCTTCCGCCCTGTGGGTTTTATTCTAACGAAAAGCCAAAACCAGTCAGCCCTGCAGAGCTGTTTGCTGTGAAAGAGTCTAAAGACCAGGACAGGTTCTCTGGGACCACCTGTGAGCCCAGTCATGCTGTGCCAATTTAGACCACTGATGACAGCCAGGAGCAGTGATGTGGTAGGTAGCCAGGGAGCCTGGAGACAAGTTTGTGCATTTACATGTCTGGAAGTGCTTTTGCAACAGTGTGAGGCTGCTTTGATCCCTGAAAAATGAAGAGGACCTAGGGATGGTGGTTGACAGCCAGCTGAATAGGAGCCAGCAGTGTGGCTGGATGGCCAAGAAGGCCTATGGCATCCTGGCCTGCATCAGAAATCGTGTGACCAGCAGGACCAGCGAAGTGATTATCTCAATGGACTTGCCATTGATGAGGCCACACTTCAAATACTGCTTTCAGCTTTGAGCCCCTCACTACTGGAAAGAAATATTACTTCACTGAAAGGGTTGTTAAGTAGTGGAACAGGCTGCACTGCCAAGGGAAGTTGTGGAGTCATCACCCCTGGAGGTATTTAAAAGCCATGTAGATGTGGCACTTAGAGTCATGGTTGAGTACTGGGCTTGGCAGTGTAAGGTTTATGCTTGAACTTGATATTAGAATTCTTTTCCAACCTAAATGATTCTGTAATTCTGTGAAAGAGATGGCCTGTTTGGCTTGAGGAGAGAAAGCCACATCCCTGGTTTGTTTCCAGTTTTTGAATGGAGATTGTCATCACAGAGATGAGGATGTTTAGCCAGGCAGGAAGCAAGGCCCTGACATGTATAATAGCTCAAACCTCAGGGAGCAGCAAGCTGTGGAAAGAGAGCTCTGGGGACATTCACAGATAACATATACCAGCAGGTCCTCAGTGCCACTGTGTTGCTACTCAATGGAACTGGAATGCACTCCCATCTTAATCTTGGGTATACCAGGGAATTTTGGTTTCATCAGCTCCTGCTGATCCTTGGCTGGTGATCTAGATTACCCAAGGCATTTTATTCCAGCATAGCTCTATTGCTGGCCAAGTGCACAGCACTGGCACGAGTTGCACTAGACCTGCACCCCACCCAGGGTGGACACACTGCAAGAAAGGCACCCAAACAGGGTATGGATATAAATTGGAGAAGGGCAGATTTAGAATAGACATTAGGAAGAATTTCTTCACTGTGAGAGTGGTGAGACACTGGAACAGGTTGCCCAGGGAAGTTATGGCTGCCCCCTCCCTGGAGGTGTTCAAGACCAGGCTGGATGGGGCCTTGGGCAACCTGATCTAGTGGGATGTCCCTGCCTATGGCAGAGGGGTTGGAACTAGGTGATCTTTAAGGTCTCTTCCAACCCAAACTATTTTGTGATTCTATGATTCTGTTCTAGGAGGAATAGCTTTGAAATGACACTTGTGTCATTGACTCTGACCCCCCCAGCTATGTTTTTTAGATTTTGAGTTGTTGGGAAATGAAGTCTAAGCATTTTACAAGTGTTTTCTAGATTAATGAAAGATCTTTAATGAAGTAGCAATTGGATTTCTATGTTAATCAAGTTTTGATTTTGTGTTACATGCTCAGGGTCACTGTTTTGAAAGGGTAATGCCAAAATTACATTCCTCATCTGCAGTTTTTGTGGCTAACCTTGCACTTGCTGCATCTGATTAGGAGGGGGATGGGATAGAATTACAAAGTTCACGTTCCAGATTCTGATAATTCAACTATTGACTTGAAAATAGTTTCACTGAGGAAACAGATTATATTGATGGAACTCAGACCCAGAACCCAGTCCACAAATACCAGTCCTCTTGTGCTCTTAATTCAGCAGTTTCATATGTACCCAAACAAACACCTCAGCAAATGTGCATACAAGTTCTACAGTAGGAATTTTCTTATAATTCAGGCTTACAAAGACCTTGTTCAGCTCACCTAATTTTTTTTGCAAATTTCCACCAGGAACTGCCAATTTTTTTTTCAATACAGCACATCCACAAAATTTCTCCATCACTTTCAAAGGAGTTTGTGAAATACTTGAATTTCAGTGTATGAATAGTTTGCCTGTCAAACTTAATGCAAATCTTTCCTTCCTATAGATATATATACACACATATATGCGCACGCATATATAGATAGATTTTTGAGATTTTTTTTTAAGTATTAAACTCTTTGAATTTTCTTTCCAGTACTCATTTTCAAGGCATTATGGCAGAGTTTTAACCAGAGAGGAGGGATATTTTATCAGAAAACTTAAAAAGAATCAGTTGGAAGGGGTGTGGAAAGAAAAGGTTTTTAGCAGTTTAAGTGAGTCGTAAGTGTTGTGCAAAAGTTCCTTAGCATTAGAGTCCATTTATAGCACCATTTACAGCTGCCTTAAAATGTAAGTATCACTGGGTTTTGGAAAGCAGCTTTTTTTCATCCAGGACGTGGGTATCTGACTGTTGCACAGTTTGCATATTAAAAATTCAGACCAGAGAAAATATATTCTGTAGTAAATAAGTCTAAACTATGCTGGGCTTACTCATAAGAAGTAAAAAAAAAATTTCTCTTAAAAATAAAACTATTATATTTTGGTAATATTGACCTGACAGTCTTTTGTTGCAGAAGTGGTAACTACTATAACAAGTACTTGAAGCCCACAGACACATCTATGCAGCAAGAGCATTAAGTATTAACCATATTATGCAGTGAATAAGATAGGAAATTTCAGTTTCGTGTTGACATGCAAAAAAACCCTTAGAGGACCAGCTGTGAGCACCGAGTTGTCTTAAGTGAATGCCATTATTGTCAGTCGAGCATGGTAAGATTTCTGAAATATGCTCATAATAAAGACATAAAATTGTCCTTTATTTAATGGTGCTGTCTGTAACCTAATAGTCTGAATAGGTTGAATAGAAATACTGTTAATAAAATTGCAGCTTTCAGAAATAGACACTAAAGGTGGCTTAATTACTTTAAATGAAGTTTCTTCAGTAGGCAATGTGATTCCTCCAGTGTGCTCAAAACTGCAGAGGGTGAATGAAAATGAACAGTGAGAAAGCAGACGTGCATCTGTGAAGCAAGTAATTGTGCAGAGTACTAAGAAATCAAAGGTGCAGAGCAGTTCACAAGAGGGAAGAATGTGAAATTCAAAATTCATTTTTATTTCCTGTGAATGAGAGGATCATTTCTGCTTGAGACAGTTCTGAGGTTAAACACCTGCGTGTAGTCAGGCTGACTGTACGTTAGAAATTAATGCAGTACATAGTGAGAAAGGAGGAGCCTTCTGTCCAAACTCAAAATGACTAAAGCAGAGTGAAATCGTGGAACCAGCAGAAGCTGTTATGATCTCTGCCTTCTTCCAAGCTGCCTCCTAGCACGTCTGTGAAAATTTCACTGAAGTTTGCTGGGACCAATTGATTTTGTCTTTAGTGGGTAGACTCTTAGAGTCAATGGTTTAAATGCAAAGTGTTAGACTCACTAAGTTATCCTAGAGAAGTCTGAATAAAGGCTGTCCCTGTTCAATTTGTTTCTCTCTGTCACTTGAAAATGAAGGGGTGAACAGGTGGAAAATATGGTTGCAAGAGAAGAAAAAAGCCTGCTATTCAAAGAGGAACACACGTTTTCTGGCTTACTCTAGAGTTAGGAACAGTATGTTTGTTTTCTCATAATGATGGAGAACTCTGCTTATGCTCATGTCTCCACTGTCCAAATGTTCCCTAGTGCTCTGGACCAGATCAACAGGTGAAGCTGGGAGAAAGTGATCTAAATTTTGGCATGGCAAACTTCAACCAGCATTTGTCCAAGAAAGCAGAGAGATAATCACCCTGACCGTTCCGAGGGATGAAGGGATCTTCACACTGCTTGCAGCTCAGAGTCTGCTCTTGTTATGAATCTGCAAGAAGGTTCATGTCTGTAAGAGATGCTACTTTTTGACTTTCCAGAGATGTATATGTTTGCATAAAATGTTTTTTCTAGAAGAAATTGTGGGTTACAATGTAGAGTTGCAGGGTATGAAAAGATAAGAAAAAAAGGACAAATGTCTGTCTGCAACAAATTTTCTCACTGTAACAAAGGCTGTTGATGGAGCTACTTCACACAGAAAGTTATTTGAAGTTTTTGAACAGGCATTGCCTACTTTTTAATGTCTGGCAGAGTCCTAGCAGTCTGCACTGCATCTCACTAGGGAATCCAGACTACTGAACAGTGATGAGAAAGGAAAGAAAAAAACCCAGAGTATTGAGAAATGGAGGTAGCAAAATTAGAGGTAGACTTCAATTTATGATTTGGAAGCCAAAGAGCTCTCCAGGCAATTGAGCAAGCTGCTTTTAGTTTGCAACATCTCTCCTTACAGCTTCAAGTGGCCAGCTTCTAGATTGCTTTGGTTTGTAGTCATGGATAAGCACTCCCTCTGGAAATTACTGAAAGCAGTCTGCCACATCAACTCACAAGCTTATAAAATTATATTTTAATTGTGTTATTAAACCTTACTCACTTTTGCTTTTGCCTGTTTGCTTTCCTGATTCATCTGGATCCAGCTGTGCTGGAACATGAATGTGGTTCCTCCGTAATAGTGTTGTTTATTTGTAACAGGCTTTGTAATGAGAGTGGGTGAAACCCACTACCCAGAAGCAAGCTAAGTTCTATATTTCTCCTCTTTTGTGGTAGAGGAGTACTATAGAAACATGCTTTAGTAGTAAAGAATGTATTTTGATCTTCTTTTCATTTGGTATAAAGCATCCAGACACAGGCAGGACAGAGTTTATAATCTCTGTTCTCACCTTATCTGTTTCCTTCCTTTCCCAATCCTTTTCTCTTTCCTCTAATTTGAAATTCATCTTTGTTGGGCTCAAGGGACTCATTTTGGTGGGGTGGCTTGGCACTTCCCGACAAAAAGCTTATGCTAAACAGTTGAAAAAAATCTATGTACTCTTATGGCTCCAGGACCAGGCAGGCAGAATTAATTACCAAGACTTGGACCCGTCAGTTTCCAGGATTGGTCAGAATTTATTACTGAGACTGGGACTGAGGAGGAGGAAACAGTTGCCACTGGTTTCGCTTGTTGTTTGGTTTTTTTTCAAGTTTTTGTTTTTTCTTTTCCTGATATAAGCAGTGTATATTACTTTCTTTGAGTAAAATACTGAATTTTCTTTTAAATTATATCTGGTCACAATAGTGTCTTGATCCTCTTTTGTGACAAAAGTCCCCCAAGACAGAAGTTTCTGTTGTATCTCTAACTTGAATCCGATGTTTGCCTGATATTATTACTAAAGAATATAGGAGATAATGCTGCTGTTTCTTAGAGAAAGATACAGCTCTGACCTTTCATGCACATTCAATAGCCATTGGTGCAGTCAGTTCTACTGCAGCCTCTGTTCTTTATCATTTAGTTTCCCTATCACACACATCTATATGACATTACCAAAACAACATTCCTCAGAGATTAGCTCCATGGAATTTTTGGAGGTTTTCTGGTAGTAGAATATATCATTAGTTTTGTAATGCAAGGAAAAAATTAATTAAAAAAATCATAAATTGATTTAATACATTGATTAAATAATATACTTTAGCCAGGAAACACTCAAAGTCTCAGCTGTGCTCACGTAATTCAGGTTCTGAAGGAATCTATTACTCCACATAGATTCCTGTAAAATGTGTTGAACAGGAACAATGGGAGCTACTGGCTGTTATCTGAATGAAGTTTGCCTGGATATTCCAGTATTTCAAGATATTTTTAGTTTTCCTACAATAGCAATTCAGCAGCTCTTTGATCAACTTGACATTATAGCAAAAGAAGAGAATTGAAAAAAGAGAAAGAAATCACCATCTGTCATCTTTGGCTAATTATTTCAAACTTTACCTTGTTTTATACACTGCAGCACACTGGTTTAGGGTTTCTTAATTGAGAAGTCTTCTACTCTGCCAGAGTATAAATAAGTTCACCTCTAGCAGGTTCACCACCAGCCAGTATGTTGTGCTGTCATTTCATACAGCCTTCTTCCCAACCTAATGCAAGAATTTATTGGTTCAGACAAGTCTATTTTATCCTGCTCCCTTAGCCGAACTGTTTTTTTTGAGAGGAAGACTCTGTTTAATAATTTTTTTTTTTTGGTAGGTGTATGAGGAAGGAGAAGGAACAGAACTTCATTCCTCCAAAACTCTGGTAGCAGTCCAGCACCTCGGCATTATCTCTCCTGCAGTTTTTGGAACGAGATAGTAAATGAAAGAGCTTTCTGAAAATGTGGAGGGATCAAATCAGGCAGTAGGCATTCATGTGAAAAGATGCTTGCAGTATTTATGTGAAAAACAGTAAGTAATATGCTTCTTCAGAAGGGACTCAGGAGCCCTCTGCTTCTACGTACTTTGTGGGTGTAGCACCCTGAAGAACCATGTAGAGTGAGAAAGCAGTTTCATTACTCCAGCCTTTGCCCAAAAAATCCTCTAGTGCCCTGAAATATGTATTACCATATAACTAAACTACTTTAGCACTCTGGGTGAATTGCAACTTGTTTTTTTTAACTCTAGTGCTGAAATTTTTGTTGTTTTATCATTAGTTTTTTTTAAGGTTAAGGTGCAGCAGGCTGAATTAAACAGAATCTATCCTCATTTTGTAAGTGCTGACAGTTGTCATACTCACTATCTTTCATTCTCATGAACAAATGCGGTTTTTTAGTTCTTTCAACAAGCTGATGTTTTTCAATATAACTGGAAATCAAGATCCCAGATCAATTTTTAAAGTCTACAGATGTTGAAACAATGTGATTAAGATTTGAGATAATTAACAGGAAAGAAAAAGGCAAGCTTTTAGGAAATACTAAAATCTCCCACAACATTTAGACACTTTTCATCTTCTTAAAAAGCAGGGTGGGAAATTAAAATTATCTTTAAATCTTATTTTTTTTAGTAAAATGGAAAAGTAGCCTCAGTTAAAATCCTGGATTGGTGCATTTTAAACCTTGGTATACTTGGAGATAATCTGTGGGTTTTCTTTTTTTTTTTGAAACAAAGAACTACAAGCGGACAGTGACAGAAGAGAACTATTTTTTTGAGAAAAGCCTACAAATGTCATCTCAAGACTCTGAACATCCCCATGGGCATCCATTTAATCATCCATTCTATCAGACTCAGTGATTACACCATGTCTCTGTCAATTTGTTATAAAAGACTTCCAAATATTCAATCAAAATGAAATCAGGCTCAAACATTTTATATGCCCTGATTATATTTCATTTCACTGGTCATCTCCTGGTTTTAACAAGGACAAGCAGCAGAGCAAAGCTATTTTTGTGTCAAGCTCATCTAAACTCAGGTAAGAGTAGAATGCATGTGTAAAGACCCAGAGGACTGAAAAAGATGATTTCAAACCACTTTTCCAAGATTGTTGGGTTTTGTTTTTTTTTGCTTAACAGTGTTAAGTGCTAAAAATCACTAGAAGAATCTCACTTATATCTTTCCTGTACTAGAAGCAGTCCTTAGTTGAAAATTCACACACATTATTCAAAGAAAACCAATAGGCTGCAATAAGGCATTCTAAAGCTCAGCTTGTCTTAATTTTTTTAATCTAGTTAATTTCTTACCTTAAAATTTATTTCAACATTTCATGTGTCATTAGAAACTATTGAATCTGTGAGTGACGTTTCTTCTACACACCTGCCACTTGAAATAAAGTCAAGCAACAAAGAACAAAGAGTATATTTAGGAGAAAAGAAAGACAATCTAAGCAAAATATGGAAAACCAAGTCATTACTTAAACTTATACTGTATGCTGCATTGGAAGGCAAACTAGAATCAGTCATAACTCCTCCATCCTTTCAACATCTCTGTACCTATAGCATTGAAAAAATCCTTACTTCAGGAGATGGAAGATTAAGGTAAACCTGATAAAGGAGAGAGAATATATACATGTCAACAATTAAGAAAGGTGTATGAACTACCTAGATAACTGTTGTATCCACAATGAAATGCCATGCATCTTTATTATAACAACTACTCCGTCACAAACAGATATTACCTGGTAGCAGGCAGTAGTGGATTTTACAGCTTTTTGAACCCTTTCAATTTTGATGCATGTTAATAACAATTATTACAGGCTTGGCTGAGGCAAGCATCTAGAGTACTATAACGAACAGATCTGCTGTTGTTCCCCTGGGTCAGAAAACACAGCACAACTGAACGATGACAGACTACAGACTGACATGAAGAAATTAAACATTTTTATGAACATCAGAAAGTTAGAAAGAAAGCATAACTTCACAAAACATCACTTATTAGTTACCTGTCCCAGAGAGTAGGTGAAGATTTTGCGAGCCTGCCCTGGAGAATTCTAGGTTGCCATAGGCAGGTTGGCACCCAGGAATTTCGTACCCTGCAGCATGAATAGAGGATAAACCATGGCTAGGTATGGCTCATAAGACATACTAGTGATAACCTAGCTAGATTTGCTGCATAATTGCAGGCTATGGCATAATTTGGTACTAATTACTATTCAAGATATCTTACTTTAAAGCTGTATTAAAACTACACATCAGGATGATGTTGCAGCGCACACACTCAGTGTTTTTCTACTGTAGGTCAGAATAAGCATTTATATTTGATCTTATGATGGCTGTAAATGGGTGCTACTCCACCTGTTATATGGGAGAAACATTTGCTCATAAGATTCATGAATCAAGCCCTTACATTTTTGCATTGTAAAACCATTGGATTAAACAAATTCAGGCTTCACTGAAACTGGGTCAGCAAAATTCCTTCTGAGCACCATAGTGTTTAACACTGTTTAACAGTTTTGATTAAATCTGGGCTGAGGTTCAAGTTCCACATACCAGGTTCTATGCGTATCTACCAGCAGCAGAACAATAGCTACAAAATATTTGCTGGAAGTGAAAAGAACAAAGAGAAGCGATCTGAACTAGCAATCTAGGCTATGAATAACAGACAGCAAAAGCAGATCCAGAGCCCAGAAGAGGGCCAATGAGGCAGGCAAATTAGCAACAAGAATTATTGCCCAACATTAGCATCAAGCAATGCTGGTAAGATTCAAAACACACTGTTCAGTCTGAAGTAAAACAAATTCTCTCTCAAGTCAAAGGTTTTTCCTGAGTAAAGTCTGAGTAAGGACTACAGTATTTGACCACACAGAATGCTTCATACAGTCTTGCTGTGTTCCTTTGCAATATTAGAAATGCAAAATAATGTACCTTGAGGGATAAACTCAAAAGATCAGTTTTTCCTCATTCAAGCACATTCATATTTATGAATCAGAATTTTTGAATATGCTTTCCATGTGGTCAGTGATCACTATCCATGCAGAAAATCCTACCTTCCAGTATTAACCATCATTTACTAGTGGGTACTGTGAAGTAGGGACCTTAGGGACCTTCTGGATTGTGAATATATCTTTACATGCAGGGTTACATTTCAGGAGCAATAGGTGTCCTACATAAAGCAGCAAAGAATCTCAGTGTTTATGAGAAATTCTGCCCCTGTTGTAAGTCCACCCTGGAACCAGCTTCATGTCAAGAACGACTAGCACCAAGATGATGCTTTTTAAGGCACTCTGAGGAAAAGCGCTAAGTGAATACCAGCATGTTGGTCTAGTTGTACTGCCAAGATGATCATTGAATAAGGAAGGAACATTTCACTATCTTTTAACTTCTTCTGTTTGGACTTGGATTAACTATGTGAAGACACTCAGATCCAAGGTTTAGATGTTGTCATCACAAGAATTTAGAGCAATATTAACTTTAAAATTAAAGTGGAGGTGAGAATATATCTCTGAAACCTATAAAACCTTGATATTGCTTTTTTTAGTGAACTATCAGTATTACTTTGGATTACATATATCTCACAGATTTTCTGATTTTCTTCAATTGCAGATCTCATAATCAGTAGGTGTTTATCAGTACTGCAGTACTTCAGGATATAGATTTTCATTCTCAACTATGAGTTTCAGGAAAGCAGTTCATTGTAGGACTATAGATTTGAAAATGATCTCTACCTGGCTTTCCTTTATGTACTCAAATATTTTTATTACAAATTGGAAACTACTCCAAAGAATTGGGTCATTGAAAGGTTAATTTTGAAAAAAATAAGTGAATTCAAACCTGTGCATTTTGTATATTTCTCCACAGTTCACTGAGAAACCTTCCACAGTAGTTTTCTAATGAAATAACAAAATTTGCAAATTCTGAGACAGATGAAATGAAAACACTGAGTTTTCCAAGTCCACAAAATTAACTTTTGAAACACAGAAGCCATCTGAGCAGGGAGAAATCTCTGCTGTCTTCAGATCCATTCCTAGCTTTCTTCTTTGTAGTCTTCATCTAACCTATCTCATACCTTTTAATGATATATAGCAAGTAGCTTTGCCATAGATAATTTTGATGAAATATTTTAAGACCATGAAGCTGTAAGTAGCTTTGATAGAGAAGGGAGAGGTGTGAATTCCACTTTAGCTATTTGCTTAGTGTTTTCTTCTGACATCTTTTCTGTAGTAAGTTCTGTGTAATTGCTCCATAAGTGAGCTAATGCAGAGAAAATCTTTCTGCTCTAAACATGGTGGGTCTTTCAAAAGCTCCCCTTAAGGGATTTTATAATATTCTGTCTCAAATCATCAGTGTCAGCTGTAGTCAGCCAGATTCTCATGTACAAGGTTGAAAAATAATTAGTAACTGCAAGTTTTATTTATTTACCTGATTTACAAACATGAAAATTAATTTCTCATCTTCTGTGATTTAGATGGGATGTTGTTTTAACATTAGCAAATCAGAAATCACCAAAACATACATATATTTCTCTATAAATCAATTGTAAATTTTAAAGGAAACAAAGCAGAAAATACTCCCAGTTCCGTCATTATATTGTTTCCTTTCTGAAACAACAGTTGTAAGAAACTTGTAAATATTGAAAATAATAAACAAGACTGTTTAAATAGAATGTTGTATAGTCATAGTATAAAAATAGTAGTTAACTATGACAGAAATATCAGTCCCAAAACCTTGATGATAAGATATTTCACATTATCAAATTTTATGATGATTTTTTGTTATGTGTTAGCATGATAAAGTAACTAATTTTCCTCTTCTTCCTACAAAATTTCCCTTATCCCTCACTTGATGTGATTGAGACTGACTCCAGCGTCAAGTGAGGTTTGAATTTGGGCGTACTGTTATAATAGCCTGTGTTTTCTTGCCTTGTCCTAGAATGTGCACTGTTACTTCAAATACTGACTGTGGCTCATTTGACAATGATCACAGAGGATACTTACAGACCTAAGGGCAATTAAAAAAAAAAAGTGGATTTCTCAGTGAAATATGATCAACACTTTATTTCACTCTATAGAGAACAACAAACAATTCATCAGTTTTGGTGGCAGATAGTGATTGATCCACTGTGCCTGGAGTAGAACTGTGCAGACTACTTTTTCTATTTAATAAATACTGTTGTGAGAAAGGTAAACACGATGCCCCTTATGATCTCCTCTCCATATTTTGTGAGTAAGATTTATAACATCTGATACATATAAAGAACCTTTGCTTGAGTAGCACTCCTCAAAACCACTCCTCAGATGGTTATTTTACAAATGTCAAATCAAATCTGAATGATTTTTCTGAAATAATGTATTTTTCAGAAGCTGGAGAATTTCATGTTGGCTCCAATTGCGAGTGGAGGACTTTGTGAGCAGAAACTCAGCAGTCTCTAAGCATAAACCACCCAAATCCCACATCTGTTAAAGGGAGAAGGATTTTCTGTAGAGTAGGAAAGAATGTGTCTTGGTCTGATTTTAGCTTAAACTCAGTACTCTTTAAGACCTGAAGGGGATATGAAAGTCACCCTTAAACTGGGTTGTGCTATTACAGTTTCTATACATGCCCAATTTAGCTCTATTTTACCTTGGGAAGAAAAAATAAAGCACAAGAACTGCTATTTTCTGCTTATATTGACACTGTGCAGCTATTTTAAGGGTCTGCTTTTGTAAACACTAATAACCCCAGATGAAACATTGACAGAGCAAGCTGAAGAACTGCAGGGACACCTTGAAACATACTGTCACGACTCTACCTCCACATCCTGTCCTCATTGAAGAAGCACGTGGCAGTGATGCTGATTTAGCATCACAGAATTGCAGGATACTGTCAGCTGTGCTCACTACCTACTTTCCTACCACTCATGCCAGTGTAGGTAACTGGCTGTCATCTCCATGGAACAAAGGCTGGAGTTAATAAAAATGTCAAACTATCCATTTTCTGTGAGGGGGTGGCAGTTCTATTCCTGGAGTTACCCGGAACTATCTATGACCACGGCAATAAAGAATGTGAAACTGCTGTAGGGACTGCAACAATATATCTCAATAAATATTTTAGTCATAATTCCCTAATTGAAAAACAGGATCCTACAGAACTGTGCATCCCCCTAGCTGGGGTAATCTTCAGGGACTAAATCAGTAGGCCCACAGTATGGATATTGATGTCAATGGAGTACTGGGGAATAAAGGAGGCTGGGAGTGTCCATCGAGCAGAAAAGGAAGGAAGGTGAGGATGTTTGTTATCAGTGAAATCTACTTCTATTTTCTCTCAGTATAGGATCTTGCTTTGCTAACTTGGTTTAACACATTTCAGGAGAGGGTATATCACTTGCAAAAGGTCTGCTGGCTTGGGCATCTCTCAGTATCCTTCTGATCAGGAACAAAAACCCATTCTTTCTCCTCATTCTATTTCTTGTCCCTTTTTTTTTGCCCAACTCTTCTAACAAGCTTCTGCTACAACTTCCCTTAATCTCCAGTTTTGCCCATCTGTGCAATCCCAATTTCATATATTTCTGGTACGGCCACTGGCTCTTCTTTTTGCACTGCTGCAAAGTTGAAAGAGAAAGGCCACTTCTGTGTGCCCTTTTGGGAACCCAGATGCTTTCTGCCAGAAAGAGTTAGGGAGGAAATCTTATTCTGTCTTGAAATTCTGGGATGAAGAACACCTAACTGAGATTGAGTTTATGTGAGATGTGGTAGCCAAACGAATGTATATAGATGTACATACTTCAAATACACTATTTTCAGAAAACACGTGTGATATATAGTATATAAAGCCTTCAGAGTTAAAATGTCATGCACAGATTATAATATGTGAATGTTGTATTATGCATGTTGACAGAAGAGTTGCAGTAGGATTGGAGCTACTTGCAATGTATGATTTTGCTTGTTGATACCTTCAAATACTTGTGCAGCCAAACCACAAATTATGTTTAATTTAAATGCAAGGCAATTGACTCAATACAGGTGTACTAACATAATATAGGGATTTATGACTAAATCAATTAATGAACTTTTTCTTCTCAAAATGCTGAGACACCATACTCTCTGTGAATAATGTCACAGGAGACAATGTGAGTTAGTCAGTTTTACATAAATTTCTAATAATTAACAACTGGTTTAAGCTCTCAAACGATAAAGACCACATTTTTCCAAACTTTTGCTATCTCTATTGTGTTAACTGCTTACTCTAATTTGCATAATAATATACACCACTGCCTTGAACCTAGCTGGCTATTACAACAAAATCCCAGACTGTGAAGCTTTGCAAGCTTGGCAACCACATCTCTTGGTATTGCCGTGGCATTTTATTGTGGCTATATGACCTAATATTTTGTTAATCTTTAAATGCATGAAATATACTGCCTGATACAAGATTTAACAGCTACTTGAGTATAATTTTACTGATTATTAGATTCGGAGGAAGAGAAACACATGCAGAAACACTTGCTCCTACAATTACAGAAAAATGTGGTAGGAATTAGTCCTTCAGTCTTTACATTGAAATAATCATAAATTGTTAATAATATTTTATTTTGAGTCTCCTGCTTGGGAAGCTGATCACCTGGCTATTGTGAAAATCATTAGTTAGCTTTACTGTCTTGCAGCTTACAAACTATTGAGTAGAATAAACGTGGTCACACTTTTCAGGGTTATAGATTGTCTTTGCAGTGTGAGTCAATGACAGCGGATACTTTGTACACTGTTTAAATGCATTTTATTATTTCCTATGGGAAACAACAGCCATAAACTCATTGTATAGGTGCCAAAATATACCTGTTGTCTATAGACATTTCCCATTGGAATGTTACTTGCTTATATGTTTTACATGTTTCATGGAGTTTCAGTATTAGTAATGGTTCTCCAATGCTGTCTGGGCCCCTCAGCACAAGAAGGATGTTGACGCTCTGGAGAGTGTCCAGAGAAGAGCAACAAAACTGGTGAAGGGGCTCGAGAACAGGCCTTATGAGGAGCGGCTGAGAGAGCTGGGGTTGTTTAGCCTGGAGAAGAGGAGGCTGAGGGGAGACCTCATTGCTCTCTACAAATACCTGAAGGGAGGTTGTAGAGAGGAGGGAGCTGGCCTCTTCTCCCAGGTGTCAGGGGACAGGACAAGGGGGAATGGCCTCAAGCTCCGCCAGGGGAGGTTTAGGTTAGAGATTAGGAGGAAGTTTTTTACGGAAAGGGTCATTAGGCACTGGAATATGCTGCCCAGGGAGGTGGTTGATTCGCCTTCCCTGGAGGTGTTTAAGTTACGGGTGGACGAGGTCCTGAGGGACATGGTTTAGTGTTTTGTGGGAGTGGTTGGACTCGATGATCCGGTGGGTCTCTTCCAACCCGGTGATTCTGTGATTCTGTAATGGTTACCTCCAACAGCTTCTCTGAGGTGAGATGATGAGTTTTTTATAACGGCAGAACTCAGTTTTCATGGGGAATGATTGTCACACACACTAAAACAGATATGAAATTGACATAGGGGCTATCCCTTTCTCCATTTCCCTTGGGCTCTATTCTTCAACAAGCTGAATAAGCATTGTTCCTAATGTAATTAGGCCATCATGAATTATTTCCCTCCACTTTTTGTCTATTATAAATGCTTTCCTCTAGTGACCCAGCAGGAGATTAATTTATCACCTTTTTAATAGTTTGACTTCAGGCCACTTTTACACAGCTCCAACTGCCTTCTCTGAGTGCACTTAACAAAGCTTTGTTTCAACATAGAAAACATTATGTTGTAGTTGCCAGGACTTACCTGGCCAAGATGCCTTCTGTGTGCAGAAGTAAATTTTTATCAATCTTAATGTGACACATTTGGAAATATGTTTTGATTTCTAATATGAATGAAGGACTACAGATGCTTAAAGTATCAGCTGCATAAATTAGTAACCATTAAAAGTTATGTTCTAAGTCCTTTATTGTTGATGTAATTCTTCCCTTTTCACCTTTTTCCATAGTCTTTCTTGGAGCCTTTAAGTTTGGAGCTTTGGATAATCACTGATTCATTTGGTAATCTAGTGATGAACTTTTCTAAATATATGGGTATATTTACTTCAGACATCAACTGTGCTTGTATTTATTTTTCATGCCTTTTCCAAAATCTGCTTTGATATTTTTAAGCAGGCGTGTGAATTAATTCATACTGAATAGTGAATAAAATCATACTGAATATAGAGTAGGATTAACTTTACTGAGAATAGCAGCTCTTTTGTGCAAAGACTGGTCTGTGCTTGCATGGTTCCAGAAATCCAGGCCTCCAGAGATTCTGAAAGAACTAATAATTACGAGACATTCCTTTTAAAATGGCACTTGTTTTACATGGTAAGTAGAATGAATCTAATATTTGAGACTGAAATATGCTCCTTTCACCCCAAAGAAATAATCTAATCATATTTGATAGCTCAATAACTTTCATTTATTCACTGAATACATAGACTAAAGATCTGTTTTCTAGGCAGCACCAGTAAACTACTGTGTGAGGAAAGCAGTGGCATGTTGGGAAAACACATCCCAGTCATATCTCTCTGGGAATGCTATGCAGGATCCTGGTCATCCATTTCCAAGAGAGGGATTCAGTCTCGAAGAAATGCAGAGAAAAGGCTTCTTGTGAGACTTAAGAGGCATTTAGGAAAACAATTTTGAAAGCAAAACTGGCCTACATCAGAACAAGAAAAGAAAGACGGAGTGGGGATGTGTCTGCCATTTTAAATGTAAAAGGAGGTGCAAAGCTGTTTCTTCTAAAGAAAAGCATTGGCTTAAGAACAAGTGAACAGAATGGATCATTATTACATTTTGTTCTGGAAATAAGAAGACTTAGAATGATGGAAAAACATGATTCTGGAACATCCTTCCAATAAGAGCAGCAGACAGAAAACCACTTAGAAGATGGAGTATGCGGCTGCCTCCGACTACAGATAGCTTTTTCAAAGTGTCCATGTCTTTTTTCCTCAATTGATTTTTCACAAAAAGGTTACTGTCAATAGATCTGTGCTACCAATGGATCTCAGCCCTTCCAAATCTTACTCCCTTCAGTGTTCAGTGACATTCAAGTAAACTGCTACTTGTGAGAGAACAGAATCAGGCACCTGCTCAGTTCTGCCAATGAGAGGAGTCAAAAAGGTAAGAAATGTCATTTAGAAAGCCAGTGTCAAGAGTCTTACCTTTAAGAATCTGATGCTGTTAATGAATTTGTCATTTAATCTCTGCTAGCAATCCATTTATCTGTCCAGCGCTTTCACATGTTTATAATACAAATGAATTGCAACAGAACAGTTGTATTTTCAATTGAGAATACTATGATTACAGAGATAATATCTACAGAAACATTCCCAGGAGATGCTTCCAGGCAGCTTAAAATCAATAGAAATGATGAGTATTTTACATCTCTTCAGATTTTGCTTCTTGCTTTTACTCCTGAAGAGAATGGGCTCTTTCTCTGTGGATAGTGTTTTACATCCCTTTTGCTGAGAAAATTAAGTATAGAGCGATCTGCTTCAGAAATCTGCTCAGTGGAGAATTGGTAAATATGCATGTAAACAACTGCCCTAGAGTATAATCTGAGCTATTTTTGTGTTATAGTTTGGTAGGTTAGAAGAAAGATTTAATTAAAAAAAAGAGACTAGATGTCAGTTCAGAAATTGTTTTTCAACGTGCTTAGGAACCCAGTCGAATACTTCTCTCCCGCCTGCCACCATAGATATAGATTATTTTTGTTAACTTCTGCTCTTGGTAAAGAAGTTATTAATCAGTAACTGTACCTCTGATGAAATAATTCAGTAGAATTTTCCGGCTTGGTTGGCACAGTTTGTCCCTTATATATGCATGCTGGTTCTCTCAGTCCATCTTGCACTCTGTGGGGCTATTTGAAAATGATTCTTTCTAGTTTTATGTGTCTTCCACTATAAAGAAAAGATTTTCTGTTGTTTTTGGGTATACTACACTCATTTTGAAGACTGTTACATTGGACTCTCGGGTACGTCAAATAAGCAATATCACTCCCAATGTAAAGAAAATCAGTTCACTTCTCTGTCACTTAACTTGACCTCCTACTCTGTTCCCCTCTCATTCATTTAACGTATGAGTTCATTGAGGGAGGGGAAATCTCCTAGGTTTTGGGAGAACAACATGCAGTATAATGAATCCTTATCTCAGAATGGGACTTAAAGTGATATAGAAAAAAAAGAAAACGAGAGCAAGATCTGGTGAAGTGTCTTTTGGGAAATTAGGAAAAAGGCTAGAAAGAACAACATATGAGGGACAGAAGTCTTTGAGATGTATTAAAATCATCCCAACATGCTCAAATTTGTGTGGGTTTAAATTACGGAGAAGCCAAAGGGAAGAGTTGAAGATTAATTATCCTGAATATCATTTTAAACCAGACAAGTATCAATTAAAAGGCTGAATCCAGAGCAATGTAGGAACCAGAACGGGTGCAGAGTTAAAGACAACACAGAATTTCACCGCCATGCAAATGAGTGCTGCCAGGGGAGTGAGTAGCCTTGGGATGAAGAAGCAGGTGTGGTCCTCCTGCTTGTTCCAGAGCAAGGGCCATAACTGCTGCTTCTACAAGAGGGACGAACAAGGGATTTTAGTTATCCACATTATCTTTTCCCCTGGCAGCAGCAATCCCCAGTCTCTGGCAGATGCAAAGCAGGCAGCTGCCCCAGCAACTACATACCTTGTCTATGCCTAGAGCTGGCTCTGTATATGTCATTCTATTTATTTCAGGGTTTGAATCATGTACTATACCTGGCTTAAGGCCCATTCAGTGCTTTGAAAGTGCTTTGGGGAAAATGTAAAACGTGCTGCAAAACAAAATTGCCAGGTGTGGGCAATCAGAGCACAATTAAATCTATTATGAATGGAATGAATGATTATCTTAAAATAATATTAGCTGTTATGGAACATGTCTCATTTAGCAATTAAAAAATGTATATGTTCAGGTGAGTCCTATTACTGCTTGGTTGACTCTTGTCATGTGCTTCTTCATATTTTCTTTTGCCAGAACAGGCTGTGTTGCAGAAAACAGACTTAGTCTTCATACAGATGTATACCCGTGAGTCACAGGTGCCTGGGGGCTTTATTTAGTATAGACAATGTCTAACTATGATAACAGGAAACTAATGTACACTTTAAAAACCAGAGAGATAGAAATGCACAATGTAGAAAGGTGAGAATTCAATGACATGGACTACACCTCTCAAAGGGACAAAATTGATGGTTAAAGGTAAGACAGGCTCTAAAATAGGTTTTGGCTGAAGTGTATGTCTTGCTTTCAAGACGCAATTAGAGAAAGGTTATTCTCACTAATGAGTCTCACAGACACCTGTTTTTTGGGATTCAGAGTACCCTGGTAGCTTGGGCAGACACCGATTTGCTTGGGGCTGAGTGGTTGGGTCACCCAGCCCAAAGGGGATGGCTTTACAGAGTCAGCAGAGCCCAGCAGCTGTGATATCTATTTTGGTTGTGACAGTATATGTTGCAAACCTTTGGTGATTTAAGCACGAAGAACAGATATGGTTTAGTTTGAGAGACCTCAGTCCTGTTTCTAAAATTTTGCAGGGTATACTCTTGCTAGGTAACTATTGGCACAGGTTTCCATGCTATCCTTGGAAACTTGGCACTGGAATACAAAGAAGGAAGGAAGGAAGGAAGGAAGGAAGGAAGGAAGGAAGGAAGGAAGGAAGGAAGGAATTGGTTCTGTACCTCTTATTTCCTTGACTATATGGTATTTCTCTGTTTCTTTAGCTATTTAAGGACTTAGGGCTCCTTAATCAGATGGTTTGAATGTCCTTTCTGGACCCAGGGGTCTCTTCTTGGATTAATATAGTGCCTGTGTTTTGTGGCCAGAATGTGATTTGGATCAGATACCAGAAGAGCAAGAGTGCATGACTTGAGGGGCAGTACACTAGTGCTTACTAGGCTGTGCAAATAATTGAAATTTTAATACATTCTTTTGGATTTGGCTGCCAAGTGTAACTGATGACAAATTGGGCCTGAGGCTTGTAACAGTGTCAGATTGTTATGGTAAAAACATGGAAACCAGAAGGTCTGATATGGTAGCTGAGCCTCTCAAAAAGACCTAAGACTTGTAGAGAAAGCCAGGGAGGCAGAATATCCAATGTGATAGTGTGACCAAGACATATGGAAATCTGGTTTCTGCTTATGTAAGCTTTACTGGCCACATGCAATTAGAATCAAATTCCCACCTCAGCCAAAGAATAGCACTATAATACTCCTTCATGTATATTGAGGCTCTCAGCCAGTTGTGAGGGAGTTGGGAGAATACTGTGTCCCCCGTATAACCAAATGTTTCAGGGATGGAGATGTCAAGTGATTCTCTTAATATCAGACTGTATTCCATTCAGTCTCACATAATTCTGGATCCTCTAACTTTGTCACCACTTCTGCTAAGAGGTATCTCCTTTTTCAGAAATGTGCTCTGCTTAGCAGCTGAGTAATGGGTTTTGTCTTTGCAAAATACCAGCTTCAGGCTCTTCCTAGTTTCAGATCAGAGCTGCTGCCTCTTGGCCCCTACAAATGTAGAATCATAGAATCATGGAACTGTTTCATTGGAAAAGACCATTGAGATGATCAAATCCAACCTATCTGTCCACTACTAAACCATAATCTTGACCAGCTCATCCACCTGTCTTTTAAATACTTCCAGGGGTATGTACTCAAGCACATCCCAGAGCAGCTGGTTCCAGTGCCTGATAACACTTTGGGTGAAGAATGTTCTCCTGATATCTAATCTGAACCTCCTTTAGAGCAACTTGAGGCCATTTCCTCCTGTCATCTCGCTTATCACTTGGGAGAAGAGACCAACACCCACCTCAGTACAACCTACTTTCAGGTAGTTGTGGAGAGTGATAAGGTTCCCCTTCAACCTCCTTTTCTCCAGACTATACAACCCTAGTTCCCTCAGCCACCTCTCATACGCCTTATTCTCCAGCGCTTTGCCAGTTTTGTGGCCTTCTTTGGACATGCTACAACACCTCAATGTCTTTCTTTTACCAAAGGGCCCAAAACTGAACACGTTAGCTGATATACAGCTTCAACAGTGCTGAGTACAGAGGCAGAATCACTCCCCTGGTCCTGTTGGTCATGCTGTTTTTGATACAGGTCAAGATGTCACTGGTCCTCTTGACCCCCTGGGCCACTGCTGACTCATATTCAGCTGGCTGTCAACCAACACCCTTGGGCCCTTTTCTGCCAGGAAGCTTTCTAGCCACTCTTCCCTAAGCCTGGAGTGCTGCATGGGGTTGTTGTTTTTCAAGTGCAGAACTCGGTACTTGTCCTTGTTGAACCTCATGGTGCTGGTTGCAGTGCATCAATCCAGCCTGTTCAGAACCTCTGCAGATCCTCCCTACCCTCAAGCAGATTGACACCACGATCCAGTTTAGTGACATATGTGAATTTACCAAGGGTACACTCAATCTCTTAATCCATATAGTTGATAAGGATATTGAACAGAACTAAACCCAACACTGAGCCCTGACGAACACCACTTGTGATCAGCCTCTAACTGGATCTAACTTCATTACCATTGTTGTTTGGGTCTTAGATGCACTTCAGTTGGGCTGTTGATCTTGCCACACTTCTGAGGGAAATAGTCTTACTTCCTAAGTGACTACAACCTATCAATAACGTTTGTATCTTTGCTGCCACTTTGAGTACTATCCCAGACTTCCTCTGAGGTGACACACCAGAGGGCCTCACTAGTATTCCATCCTTTAGGCGCTGGAGTGCCATTCCCAGACATTTTCCTATCAAGCCTAACTTTGTCCTCCAAAGGAAGAACGTATTGGGTTGAACCAAGGTAGATCAAATGCTTGTCTCTAGGTAAAACAGCTAATTTCCTCATCTTCTGAACTGGGGAAAGCATCATGCTTAAAACATAGAAAGACACCAGAAATCAGCTAATGGAAATGACAGGGAAGAGTTAGCACTTGATTAGCTGGTAAGCAGTCTTCCCTCACCTCAATCAGATTGCAATGGCCTAAGTGGAGTGGCACTTGCAGAAGCTGCTAACTGCTCAGTAATGTTATAGTCTGTTATACAAGGGATCTCTGGGAATATGAGATGAGAGAGGAAGAGTTTATGGGGGAAAGAAGCACTAAATTAGCTGAATGAGCCTATGGCCATGTTTAAGGTAGCTCAGTTGTGAAAACAGTGAGTCCTCAGCTGTCAGATAGTTAATTCAAAACGGTTTTCTTTTTGCTGTGACATAGTCTCTTCACTTTATAGAAAGAGAATTTGGGGAGCTGCAGGGCTACTTCTGCTCAGCTTCATTGGTCTTGCGTGTACGTTGCTCATTCCTAACATCCCTGTGGTTTTCTCTGCATAACAAAAAAGAAAGTTTAAAACTGAGAGACTTAACTTTCCCATATTCTTGTACTGCACATGTACAGCACAAGATCAGAGAAAGGAATGAAATTTCTATTCTGTCTGAGCAGTAGCAGTTCCAGAGGCATGGTGACAACATTGACTACCACCAGAGGCTATCACAACTGGTGAGCATCTGAACTTTTAGTATTAGAATTCAGAATGTTTTTACAACAATTTTTTTTCTTATTTCTCTGCCTCTGAGCATGGTTAAACTTTGCCTCTTGTTAGTTATTTCAGAAACTGTTAGTAGCTTTCTCTCAATCTATCCATCCTCTTTCAAAAAGAAGCTGTACTCTTCCATTTCTACTGGAAGGCTTGTGCTTGATCCTAGCAGCTATTTTACACCTTTAAATGAGCAATCTTCTTGAATACTCAAAGGAGTATCCAGCTAAGGTCTTCATAGCTTTTTTTTTGACAGAACATTTTCTTCCTAATTCTGTTTTTCCTATGCAAAGTGTATTTCAGCATCATCTCTGGGTTTCCTATTGGCAACTACCTCTTTGCTGAGAACAGACATCCTTTCACGGTCTAACGCCCAGTGTCTTGTTCCTGTCTTGTTTTCATGTAATCTACTTTTAACAGCTCCAGATGTCTTGGCAGGAGGGCTGAAGTATATTTACTGTCTGTTTTTCTTGGCCTCTTTCTGATAAGACTTGGAGTTTTTTTACTCCCTATGTGCTCTGGAAAAAAGAAAGTCATAGAGGTATACAAAACTCCTACTCTTTCATCTTTGCTGTGTTCAAGTGAAACAGGAATGGTAGTTCCTGCACTCCTGAGACTACAGACACGCTAAGCTGTTTGGACAGCAAGAGAGTGGAAGGGTATGGCTCCAGCCCTGTCCTCTGCCTGCCTCACTGGCTAATGTCTGTAATAGGTCTGTGGGAATCAAGCAATGAAGCTCCACAATTCCTTTTTCATAGGATGTGTCTTATAGCCATATTTTGGCATCTCACGATTCATTTTTCCCCTGATGAAGTTAAAGTTGAATGGGTAAGGACAAAGGACTGACGGTTAAAATGGATGTCATTGTGGGAGTCTGCTACAGGATGCCCAACGAGGATGGCAACACTGATGAGTTATTCTTTAAGGAACTAAGAGATGTCTGCAAATAATCTGCCCCTGTTCTCACGGGGGAACTAAATTTGCCAGATATCAGCTGGCAGTACCACACAGCTGGTACAAACAGGATAAGAAGATTCCTAAACTCTCTGGACAACAATTTAATGGCACAGGTGCTGAGAGAACTAACCAGGAAAGGTGATAGGACCCATGGGAATGGCAGGAAGATGTGCCAGGGGAGGTTTAGGATGGATATTAGCAAAAGGTTCTTCACTCAGGTGGTGGTGAAGCACTGGAACAGGCATCCCAGAGAAGCAGTTATGCCCTCAAACCTAACAATATTCAAGAATCATTTGGAAAATGCACTCAGACACATGGTATAAATTCTGGGGTTGTCCTATGTAGGGATAGGAGTTCGACTTAATGGTCCTTGTGAGTCCCTTCCTGCTCAGGTCATTCTATGATTCTGTGATATGTGATTCTCTTAGGTAGACTGCCTCCTACAAGATTAGGTATCTATACTCTAGCAGAGACATAGGCAGCTTATTCTGACTCCTGAAGACTGATTCGGGTAGATGATTATCACCTCAGATCTGGGTTATCAAAAACCCCCAAGTTATGCTATGATATTTGCCCTCTTTTCTTTGCTTTTCTTTCTCAACGTATTCCAGAAAAAAAATAAACCAAACCATTTGTCTTGGACAATTAGACTGAGATAAATATACAGAAACGGGATGCTGAGGGAGAAAAAGGAGTAGTTTAGTATTAGCTAGTGATGTGTTCAGTTAGCAGTGCAGATTTCTGGTGTACAGGATGAATTGAGTAGACTTGAGTATCAGTAATAAATATGGAAGTAGCTGACTAAAATAACCGTGGATCTTACATATTTTGTAGAAAGTTGTGTGGCCATTTTAACCTTTGCCAAATACTTCATTAAGTGTTATGGAAAATAAAAAAATATTTCCATTTGTAAAAGTTTTACATCCTGGTGTGAAAAGACCTTTCATTTCAGACAAGTCTTGCTCACTGATTAATTTCTATGGGTAGAGTAATATACATTTTTCTGTCTTCACTTCAGTGATGTTCAATATCAGGTTCTTTCCAACTCTATACTTTTTTATAGGGCAGTAATTTGCTGAAGGAATTCTTAAGCAATCTGATGTCAATCTGATCACCATTAACAATATGTTCCATTTCTATTTCCCTCTTTCAAATGAGATTGAATGAAGGCAGTACAAGCTAGAAAAAGGGATTTAAAATAAGCTGAGGTCTCTCTAGATTTCTTTTATGGTAGGTAGTAAGTTTTTGTATGTATCCAATCACTTTTCTGTTCATTTGGACCTGACAAGGTAAATGAATAGTAAGAGTGAAACAGGAAAGGTTGGTGCAAAGAAAATGCAGATTTCTGGAGTTATTGAGACCACTTGATAATGCTAAAATATCTTTTTCTTATTTTGTAGCCATTCATTCTGTTCAGTCCTGCTAGTGTAAAACACCACATTAAAGAAAAAAGCCTTTCTTATATGTTAAAGGAAATTAGGTACTCTAAAATTAGCGTGTCTACTGCAGCACAGAGTAATAGATACTGAACAATTTGCTCTCTTCTCTATAAATTGAATTTAAATATAAATATGAAATATAACAGCTTTTAGTTAAAATGGACTGTCTCACTAATTCAGACACAAGGATAGTCCCACAGCAGACCAATAAGGAGCAATAAGGTGAACTACAACTGCTAGGGAGGTAGCGCACAGGCCAAGTGTATTCAGGTATGCTTACAGCACCATGTGTGGCCACCAAATCAGCAGACTCTGGTGGTAGCCATGGGCCATAGGAATGCTTTCCTGAGAGGCTTTGACCTGCAGCCTGCCTGGTGAAGGTGGGCTGTGGAGACTGATCATCAAGGAAGGAAGCTCACTCCAAGAATTGCCTCCTCCTAGTACTTGTGGAAAAAATCTTGAGATATTAGTAGGACTTGGGAAGGTTGTGGAAAGAGGTGCCTGACACACAGCTACTGAGAAGGTTACTGACGGTCTACATCTGTGCTGATCCAGATGAACTGCAATGCAGTAAATGTAAAAGGAATTGCCATTTTGAAAGCCTGGACTGAAGCAGAAAGGGTAAAGGATAGGAGATAAGATATAGAGACAAAGGAGCACTTACTCCTTTCTCCAAGGATTTGTTATGGATTTAGGCCTCCTTCTACAAAATGGATGAGGTGTTTGTTGCCTGGGGCAGCAAAAGCCTCACCTACCCTCTGCAATGTGGGAAAGGAACACCGAGTGAGCTCCATCAGTTTCTCCATCCCTCCTAAAGCAGAGACTTCTACACTCATGGAGCCTGACACAACTATTAAAATCTAAATCCAAGGTCCCCTGTAGAAGAATTTTAGGCTGAACTCTCAACTCACAGGACTGGTATTATTGAACCAACAGTAACTTTTCCCAGGTTAGCTTTTGGCTAATGATATTTCATGCTCTCTTAATAAGAAGAATTATATTGTGACTTTTAGATTTTGTTCTTCCTGTCTATTTAACATGACTGGGAATACCTAGAAAAACTTGAGGTAGATATATTTTAAGAGTCTGTAGTCTTGGAGCAAGAACTCCACAGTGAGGCATCATTGGTGTGAAATACTGCAGTATGCTAATTTAGTCGAAAATTTGTGTTTTAATTTGGGTGCTTAAGGCTAGGGCGTCACTCTTCATGGAAGCTATGTTTGTGCCACACAGTCAGAGAGAAAACCTCTGTATTTAACAAGACACATGCAGTATTGCTGTTTCTATGCCGTAACCCTGAAGCAATCTGGGTGTATGCAGTTTCTTAACAGAGTTACATGAAACACTTTCAGATACTCGCTGTAGTGAAAGTCCTCTGAACAGAGTCTTTGGGCCAAATTACCATTGATGTGTGTGCCAGTGAACAAGTATATTGGTCCTATTTAAAATGAATACAACGTGATGTGCTTATCTATTTTTCAAACATAGGAGTAGCATATAATCACTAAGGGGCAAGTTATGGCTGTTTCTGTATGACAGTATAACAGAGTATGCTTCATTCTTTTATTTAATGAATGATATAAATATCACAGGTGATATTTGCAGGATGCAAGAAAGGTGCTTCATTTTTCCAGTTTCCACCATCTTGGTGAAAATAAGGTTTTGAAATTCCAGAACGAATAAGGAGGGCTTAAATATTAGGACCCAGAATTTTAAGCACCTTCTGACCTGTTGTTTTACACGAATGAGTTACAGCAGTAGATATGCAATGGACACTCAGCAGTGAATTGCTTGGTTACTGCTGTCAGTGCTAAAGGTAAACAGATTATTGCCCTAACCCCCTTTCCCTTGTTTAGGGTAAAGAAAGATCATGCTTGAAGGTATATCAGATTTGCCTTTTGTTGTGTAGTGTGATTGTGACCGTGGGCTGTGTAGTTCATGTCTCTCAGTGCTAGATAACCTGCCCTCAAATGCTCATTGGCCACTGCACATTCTCCTTTTCTTCTTACTTCAACTTCTGACGTAATCAAATCTCACATACAATCTAAGCAGAAAACACAGTGCAAAGAAATATTTAAAGAAGATTTCACAAATTTTATGGTAAAACAAAACTGAAATAAGTTCTGTATGCCACAGGAATATGTTCCTGCTATGCTGTTTTGTAATCCATTTTATCAACTGATCAGGATCTTTTTTAAGATTTAGTTTGTCTTCAGCCCCTTTTTTACAGTTACAAATAGTCCTTTAACTGCAAAACTAAATGTATGCACACTTGGTCCCTGTTCATTTGTTTTTTATACCTGTGCTGTCCCATAACTGAAATAATTATTCTCCCCCTCTGCTTATTCATACGTTTTGTCTGCCTATAAAGGAAAAGGCAGAGGGAAGGAGGAGGAGGCAACCAGAAAAACTAATTAGGAATAACTGAGGTTTAACAAAGAATCTTCCAATAGTTGAGATGTTTGGTAAATTTGTAGACTGACCTTTTCTTTTCCTTCATCCTCTTGTTTGCATTGGCTTAAGTCAGTTATATCCACTGATATGTGAGATTTGGCTGCATGAAAGGGGAATAATAGAAATTCAGCTGAGGTTAATGAAAGGGCAACCTGCAAATGCAGCCTAACACCTCATGGGGTGAGGTTTGAGGGGACTGAGTAGGTTGGGACAGGGTACTGGGGGGAAGGAACTGACTGAGAGTTATGTAGAGCACCCTTTTTCTCTGTTTCCATAGTGATGATTGATCTCTTCTATATGAACTCTGAATGTTTACTGTTTTTACTAAAGCAGTTTCACAATTTCAATAAAGATTGGATGGTTATTTTGCTAGTTTTTTTAAGGAGGGCTTGTTTCCCTTATTCTCCAAATGAATGGTGTAGATGTTTGTTTAGGCTCTCACCTTCAGAGCACCTTTATCATCGTAGTAACAATGCAATGAAGTTTTTAAATGCATCCCTCCTGGCAAAGAAGACAGCACCGAGCCAAAGAGATCTGGGCTCAAAGCCCAGTGTCAGAGCCAGAGTGAGTGCTAAGAGCTTCCTTCCTCTGAATTAGTGAAATTTTGATGTGCCCTTTCCCTGCAGGTGTCTGTGGTTTTGCCATGCTTTGCAGGCAGATCTTAAGAAGCGGCAGTGAAATGAAGTTTCATCAGGAATCAGTCATCAGAAACAGTGATGTGTTCCCTGCATAGTAAGGCTGCACGATCCTCAGAAGAGAAGAACCTATACCTTGGTTTAAGCTAAAGTTCTTCCAAGGAAGAAGCCTGCTCTATGGCAGAAACACATGTATTGTAAATGTAAAATCACTTGAAGATTTGTATTTTGCTGCGTCTTTTGTAGCACAGGCTACAATTATTTTTTTTTCAAGTGGTACAACTTGTCTGGGGAGCTGATAAGGGGAGTCTGAGATCTTTTTTCCTACCTTTCAGATACTTTCCGTGTGGCTTAATGCTTCCAGTCCAAAGGGGAAGCTTTGATCTTCTCATGTATTCTCATGAGCTGGACAAAACAATCTCAAATAAATTTTTCGTGTCATGCCTTCTTCCTTAGCATTCTCTGCCTTCACTGGTGAAGTCAAGTCCTCTGCCACAAGTAAAAAATTCTGGCAGTGGATGGTCGTACTTGTTTGCTCAGAGCAGTCCTATTGACTGCTGGACTCAGTCACAGAACTTCTTCCTATCGATGCCTATGATTTTTTTACAGTCTACTCTCATATCTTCATTCTGTCTCATTTTTAATAGCACGCCTAGTCCTCTGGCAGGTGTTATCATAGTGCTACAGCCAAGTCATGTTCTTTCCTCCTGTAGGCTGACTCCAGTACTAGGATCTTTGGATTCTGAAAATGTTATCCAACTTTACATGTGGGGGAAACAGCATTTTTGTGGGGTCATGGAATGAACAGGAATCTTCCATAGTCAAAACCCAAACTAACAACTTAGTTCAGGCTGCTTTGGAGGCAATATGCTGGCTGGGGTTATGGGATCTTGAGTAGGATTTTATAAAGATTTGCTCCAAAGGCTAAAACAATATTGATTAGAGTAAGATCTTTTTAGGAAGTGATTGAAACCTTCGACTTCCAGAATAGGTTCTTCTTACACTCTGAAATTCATATGAAAAAATGATAGTGAGAAGAGGGTAAGAAGGCACAGTTATGGACAGACTGATTGCACTATGTTGTAAACCTTATTGATTGGGCAGTGCATCCAGTTCAACATGTTTAATCATTTTCCAGTTTGTTCAGGATGCTTTATAGCCCTGAGTTGGCATAGTTCTTGCCTACACATATTCATGATGAAATAAAAGCAAAGGACTCTCAGGGGTTCTTGATCCTGAAGAAATATCATGCACTACAAGTAATAATCTGTTCTGGGTAGGTGTGTACATCTTGATAGTGGATTTTAAAATTATTTTATTTTGCAGCATCAAGTACTTAAAAACTGTCCCCAGAACCACACCATTCACATTCCTGCTGTAAAACATGACTGTCATCTCTCTGTCATTATTAATGGCAGAGCCTTAGTGATAGAAGACATGACTGGAAAAGGTGTCTGTATTAATATGAAGAATGCCACTGATCAGTTCCAGGCAAAGAACAATTTTGTACAACCGTTCCACACTTCAATTAATTTTCTCCATAGCTCTGAGCTATGGTTAATTTATGTATTTGCAGCATACCTATTACCGCAACATTTGACATTATTTGATTTGGTGCTTAGAAGTGCTTGATGTTTATTTAACCAACCAGGGAAAATACAGACTATCCACAATCAGAGTAACCATATTATTCTGAAACACTAGATCGACTAAGTTAAAATGGAGTTCCACACTAAGATTAATTATGCTCTGTGCTTCCTGTTGAGTAATTATGTCCAATAAAAATCATTCTGTACAATTCAGTACAAGCTGCCATTTCAGCAAGTATATAGTGGTGTTTAATAGGCTGAGGTACCCAACCTGATGAGTTTTATAGAAGAGACTGCCACAAGTCTATTCCATTTAGCCTCAGAGAAAAGATTTCTGTATGGTCACAGGCAATGTGGAACCTGGCTTACCTGATTCTATGGAAACAGTGATATAACAAGTGTGCCCAACTGCAGTGTTGTTCTGGTTGCTGGAAAACGCTTCCCCCAGGGCAGAGGCTCTCAAATGGAGTTTACTCCTCTCTCATGTAAGTGCATCCTGAGGAAAATGAGTGTGCTTAGGGACTGGGAAATATATTGGAAATAGACTGGGAGAGAAGGAGGTTTCATGGATCACAGAATAACAGAATTGTTCAGGTTGGAAAGGACCTTTATGATCAAGAAGTCCAATTGGTAACCTAACATTACCAGGTTCTTAGGGTGGGACAGGAGGGTTCTTGTGAGACATGGTGGTGAGCAGGAACAAGGGGAGCTTTTGATTTTCAGAAGCTTCTTGTGCATTTACTGTTGTGACCATTTCTCATCCTTGGTTGACACAGAGGGAGAGAGAGTAGGGTGATCTACAAACAATGTGACCGGATCCTTCTCCTCTCTGAAACTCCAGTTTTGTTCCTTTCATCTGTTCTCTACTCTGTTCCTTGCTGTTTCCTCTAAATGCCATCAGATCTGTACCCTAGGTGAGAAAGCAGCACTCAGATTGGGCCAGATAATATATGTACCTGCATCCTGGACAAATGATGACCCCCATATTTTACCTAGTTTTCTTAAGTTGTCCTAGTTATTCTTTCCCACAACTGAAGTTTTAGGGGCACTCACTTGACATTTTTCCTTGAGGGACATGTACTGGATAAAGAAAAGACTTATTAAGATTCAAAGAGATTACAATCCTTTAATTAATTAACATAAGATGGACAAAAGGGTGGTCAAGCATTGGAACAGGCTGTCCAGGGAAGTGATTTAACCACCATCCCTAGAGGTATTTAAAAGATCTAGATGTGGTGCTTAGGGATCTGATTTGGTGGTGGACTTGGCAGTGTAACACTGTGGTTGGTTGCAGTGATCTCAAGGGTCTTTTCAAGCCTATAGAATCATAGAATCATAAAACAACTAGGTTGGAAGAGACCCATCATCCGATGTCCATCGATGTCCATTGAGTCCAACCATTCCTATCAAACACTAAACCATGCCCCTCAGCACCTTGTCCACCTGTGCCTTAAACACCTCCAGGGAAGGTGAAACAACCACCTCCCTGGGCAGCCTGTTCCAACACCCAATGACCCTTCCTGTGAGAAACTTCCTCCTGATGTCTAGCCTAAATCTTCCCTGGC